>JAAEAF010000540.1:0-30004 GCA_011037195.1 Triatoma infestans
AAATATAATCAGAGAAAGTGAAAAAAAGAAAATTATCTGTAAATTTGTTTTAATTGTCTTGATTTTTCTTTTAATATACAAATTTTATATAAATATTACAATATTTTAGGCCTTGGCGATAAACCGTTTGACCAGATCGCAATGTATGAAATGGTTCATTATCTGCTAATTCTTTCCTGGGAAAATTTTGCAAAACAAAAACTCTTTAATCCCAACATTCCTGGGATACTTGCATCTGCGTTCGATAGATATATTGAAGATGTTCTTGTACCAATGGCTCATGGATACTGTGGTAATTTGTTTAGAAATAATGGATTATCAGTAAAATCCATTTAAAATATATGGTAGATTAATGAATTTAATATATTAGATTTTTTTTTTTATTTATGTCAGAAGAAGAAATTGAAATAATTATTCTACTTTAATATTGGGAATGCAAACAAATTTAATAATACATTCATGGAAATAAATAAATTTCCACATCAAACTGAGCTTCGCTCTCACAATATTGTATGCTTCAAGCAATACTTATTTATCAGAGATATTTTCCGTGATAGCTAGCCTGCTTCTTTTGTGATCATCGACAGATCGGGCGTTCGAGAATCATCAGGATGTTTCTGTTAAAACATAGACTTGTACACAGCAAATTTAGTTGAGGTAGAAAAACATTATGGGTAATTTCTTATATTATTCATTATAGAAATAAAGCAGTACTTATTTTTTTTGATAGGCAACATACTCACATTGTTCAGATACGTGCCACTTAAAGCATTGTACACACTATTTAATTCAATCAAGAAACCAATAACCGTACTGAGACTTGAAAAAATAATACAACCAATAGATGATTCTTTTCAAGACATATTACCACGTCCTTCAAAATTTATCAGGAAACTAGCAAAAGGTTAGTGCGCGATACAAATTATACAGTTTTATAAATATATAAGAAAAATCTGGATGAACCAATCACAGTACTTCCTTTGATAAGCAAGCTTGTCGGTCCAATATAGATAACACTTCTTCCAGCTACTGCCACTTATTCGTTTCATTATTTATTTGCTTATTACTTTCTCTTACTCCTTAAAAGAGAAAGTATTGCGATTGTGCTAGATTTTCGAAATGCATGCGGGTATTATCCAGTGGAGTATGCTGTAAACAATTTAAGAGTGTGCTGAGTATTGGGATCTTCCCATGAAATTAAGAAGATGCATAAAAACCTATTGACTTGTTTCTCAACCCATGTAGTCAAACAATCAAAGCGCCGTAAGTTCCTTCCAATAGCTGGAAAATTATTAATCTTTTATTTCTAAATATATTCGCAAAAAGTGATTTATATTCATCTCTATCTGGACAATGACGTTTTGACCCATCTGAACTGATGGGTTTCATTAATCTTATCTCGAGCACCGTTCCAACTGATGGAAAAGAATGGTCTCTGCCATGTTGTAGTTGAGATTTTGTAACATTTACTTCCTTGCTACATTAATGAATATCAAAATCTTTAGATTATACAAGATGACGGTATAGGAATTTTGAAAATATTTCCATAAGAAATATTATTCAAATTCTTGCAGAAATGCTAGAAAACCACGAGGTTGAAAATAAAATTAGATTAAAACTTTTTAATGTAACAGTGCACCAAAGCTTTAACGCACCGCATCAGACACGAAGATTTCGGGCAAAATTCCTCAACCGGAAGTGCAGCTCTACTGAATGTTTTTTTCAGTTTTTGGTTTTCATGCCGGTGATTACTCAATTTTGAAAGTGTTAGGTCGTGAAAAGATCAGTCAATCTTTTATCCTTGAGGATTTAGTTGTTATTCAAAGTTTTTATCAGAATTTTTTTATTAATGAATTTTACTTTATTATTGTTTAATATACCATGGATATATGTTCAAGTGACTTGAACGTCTGCTAGCCCAAGCCAAACAAAAAATCTCTTCAGATGGTGAAAATGACTTCTCTTCCAAAATATCTATCCGAAAATCTTAGTGACTCGTTTTTGGACTTTTGAGTACAACTTTTTTCTCTAGGATTCTTTGACGAGTTGGTGCTATCTAATGATAATTTTTTAATAATCTTGTTTTATTTATCTTGGTTTCGAAGGACCAATCGGTTTCCGACCCTTCCGGCTTCTGTTTTTTTTATGTTAGTTAAAAACCTAGTGATTGACTGTTCCGTGACAGTTAACTATGCAACGGGTTTTAGAATGAATATGTAAAGCAAAGTATTCCTTTATTATATTCTCTTTCGTGGCATGTGAAGAGCTTTCGAAGAAATTAATATCAGGTTACTTTATTTCTTCAGTCTTCTCTGGAAGGTATGGTAAGATCATTCCCGCATTACATCTGTTCCTCCAGAAACATATAATTATTTAACTAAAATTATCTACATGCTTTACTTGCAATAATTTTTTCTATGAAATGAGGTAAATAAATAATTTCTTAATCATGAATTGTTCTTTTAGGTTTAAATATATTCCATCCAGATGGATCTTTAGAATATTTACCAACGCATGATCCTTACTTCGATTTAGTGTATGAGAGAAAGGCTTCAGTTCAACTGGAAGGTTCAGATCTTAGTATCTTAGGACTTTTAGGTTATAATATATTTCTTCAGGTCCTGCTGGAAGTGTTACCAAATATTATAACCTTAGAAGGCTCTATTAGAGAAGATTACGAGGTAATTTAAGAATTAGAAAGTTTATTCATTATCTGGGATTTTATCCGCCCTCGCATGCATATTTCTAATATTCCTTACCGGTTTCGGATTTTCTTCGTCGTCAGAGTAAATTTATCAAGTTCATGTAGAGAGTTGACTTCAACTTAATGTTTCTGTTAAACACTGATTAGATGCGGGAGGTTGTGTTACTATGAGTGTGTTTTTAATAACGAAATGGAATTATTACAAATTATGATTAGCATTAGAAAATGGGGTATGATGAATAGCGCGTTTTGAAGACTACTTCATTATTAAATTTTAATAGTGGTGTTAAGCGCGGAGGACTTGGGTTCGAGTCCAGCTGTGCTACCCATAGATTTTTTTCTTCCTAGGAGCCTCTTCAGCTCACTGTCCGGTGATGGACAATGTTGTCTGTAACAGAGAACACTGTCCGGAGGCCGGCAGTGCACTGAGAAAGCTCCGGGTGCCAAGGACCATAGATTAGACGCGCCTTAAATTAAAAAAAAAAGTGGTGTTAAGATACGCTCAGTGTTTTGGCAAAATATTGTTATTAGGGGATATAGGAAATTTCATGAGTACATTATACAAAAATAACTCAAAATTTAGGGGGTATGAGAGAAAAAAAAAAATAATAATGTTTGAAGAAAGGTAATGCATAAAGAGAAAATCTTGTAAAAAATAATAAATAACTACTGAAACACATTGCAATGACCATTTGCTGCCAACCTTAATACCAAACTTACCTACATACATTTTTCTTGTATTAACCTTGCATGCGTTTCAGTAATTATTTAATATTTTTTACAAGCTTTTCACTTTATGCATCCCTTTTCTTCAAACATTATTATTATTTATTTTTGACATTTCTTTTCGCTACCCTATTAAAAACGCCTTGACAAAACACTGAACCTTACTTAACGCCACTATTAGAATTTATTTATAAACTATTCTTCAAAATACGCTATTTATTGTACACCACTTTCTAATGTCTAATCATAATTTCTAACAATTCCATTTTGTTATTAAACAAACACACATAGTAACATAATCTTATAATCTCCCGCATACAATTAACAACTCTATGTTATGGGTAACAGAACATTAAATTGAAGTCAGCTCTCTACACGAACTTAATAACTTTACTCTGATGATAAATGAAATTCCGAAACCGGTCAGGAACATTACATATATGCATGCTATGACGGATAAAATCCCAAATGTCATCTAGCGTTTGGCCAGTATACGAACTCATTCATATACTCACGAATATACGGACTCATCCATATATTCAACATTTATTCATTATATTCTGGGTTAGGTGTGTTATAAAGCGACTTAAGGGAAGAATTTCTGCTTCCTTTGGTATTAGTGTTTATACGTTATCATAATCGTCTACAGGCTAGCCTACAGCATCGAAGGGCATAGCACAGTAGGCCGAGTAGGTCACAGTGCAACGGGTCCCTTCAAAATACGAAGTTTAAAAAAAACATTGGTGCCGTTTTCGAGAATCGCGAAAAATGAAAAAAAAAATCAATAAACTCGCACTTTCGGTTGATGGATTTTGCCCGGAAATTTTCTTATCAGAGTACCTAAACGGTATAACAAATTTGAACTGGACTGCGATTTTCCATTTTTCAGATGATTTTTATTCACAGATACACATTGCAACTTTTGGCTAAAAACATTTTTTTTCGTACTCAGTAGACCTAAAAACATGTATTTCCGGTGAAAAGAATTTCGAAAAATTTGATACGATCGCAATACTTCTTGTTTTCCAGGGAGAACGTAAAGAATAATAATGAAGTGTGGAATATTAGACGATTTTTTCTCTAAATGCAATTATGACAATTCTAAATGGTAGATTTCAAATAAAAGATAGTTAGCAGTTTATCTGTGCAGTTAGCATTCCAAGTTTAAAGAAAATCGTTCGTCGTTTTCAAGAAATAAAAAAGAAAAAACCTAAGAAACCGTTCTATAAAATTGTACCTTCTGGTTCATTGCTGTTTATCAATTTGGAATTATAGTTATGCCCCTCAAAGTACCTTAATGTTATAGTTTAGGAAAAACATACTTTTTCCTTTATGTATTTTTATAGAAAAACTGGCTATTTTCCCAGATCTCACAAAAGAAAAACAATTATTCCGGAAAAATGTTTAAATAAAAGTGATTTATATGTGGTTTAACGAAAACTGTTGAATTTTGGATAAGTAAAACAAAATTTAAAAGGCGCACATTTTGGTGACATTTTTTACGATATCTCAAGTGCCAGAGCGGTTTATGTAACCGGAATATTAAGTTTCTCGGTTTCCTCATTTTTGGACATTTTGGCACACACTCACACAGTCGTTGTTTTCGTACTTGGAAAACCACAAAAAATTTTAATGAAAAGTCAGTTTCGAAAGTTGGACACCATCACAATACTCTCCTCTTACTGCAGAAGGAAAAGACTCATTAAGACTCTTAAGCCAAAACTTATTGATCTGTAATAAGACATATATATTCAAAGCAAATTTTATTCTTTTTTACAGGTTACCTTTCTGGATTTTTGTGATATATTGAGTGAATTGATCATTTTATATTTGGACAAAGTGCATGGTGACCTGGAAGATGAAGATTTAGAAATGATGGAAGAAGAAGAGGAAGAAGAAGATGATGAGGACGAAGGAGAAGAAGAAGAAGACGATGAAGAGGAAGATTTTTATGAAGGAGGTGTCGGTGATGAAGAGGAAGAAATGGAATATTTAGAAGATAATGGCAATGGTGACGGTGACGATGATGACGAAATGGACGAGGAAAATGATGAGGACAATGTTGTTAAGAAAGTTTCTGACGAAATTGCTGGTGAAGAAGAAGAAGAATTAATCCCAGGTTATCGTAAAGATCGTCTATGTTTTGATGTACCAGTAGATGATGGCGTTGAGGATTTTGGAGAAGGTGAATCATCTTCAAGGCTTTCATTTCTTTTAGGAGATAGTGGTTCTGATGTTTATAAAAGTGGGCAAGAAGATCAACTATTGGAGGATTTGAGATTTACTGATGAAGACGAAATAGATGAAGACAAGGAAGATGATGCATTGTTAGGTGAAATACTTACAGATTTGGTGGTATGTGATGACGAGGAAATTGTTGCAGAAGAAGAGGAAGAGGAAATTATGGAAGATGAAATAATAGAATGTGATCAAGAACATGAGTGTATAGAACCTTTGGAAAAAGAACTATCTTGTAGTTCCGAAAATGAAGTAAACTCAAATGTAGAGAATTTAAGTGACAAAATTAAAGGCTGTTTTAAAGAAAATATGATGGAACCTAGTGAGGCACATTTTAGATCATTTTTAAATATATTAGTAGGCAGTAAAGAGAATTATAAAAATTACCCATGCATGGCCTATTTAAAGAAAAGTAAAAAATTAATGGAAATGTTCAATAATCTAGTAAACAAAAGTGGATTATTACATAAAAAACGATTCAAGTTCATCAAATCCAGATTAGAAAATGAATTTATAAAAAGATTTTTAAATACAAAATTAAGACATGGTTTCAAGAAGAAAAAATTAAAATCAGAAAGCCCTCCTATACAGGATACGCCTGATGATTCGGAAATATCCGATGATGAAAGTACTATAAGCAGTAATTTATGCGATTATAATAAATTTTTCCCAATTGATACAGATTCCAGTGATGATTGGGCTGGAAAGAGTGAAAGTACAAATAGTACAATAGTTTCTAAAAAAAGTAGCTCCAGTTTCCAGGAAGAACCAGAAATATGTTCCTCTGTTAGCTCTAATTCCACGTTTACATCAATTATGGATACTGATTCAGATAATCCAAACTATGAACTTAATTATACAGCTAGTGATACAGAAAGTGAATCCCATAAAGATGGTTCTTCGTCATCACCAATTACTGACACTTTGAGTAGTACATCCGATGAAACTAGTATAGGTTTTACACGATTAGGTATCGTTTGTAAAAAGTCATTACCGAGATATCCTACTAAATCTAGTTCTTTTGGTAAAGGGGTCAGAGCCTCCAAAGCTAAGTTTGCTCTATATAGACCCCAATTGATAGTGCATAAGAAAAGAAAAAGTAGAAGACGTCTTAGGCTTAAAGCTAAGAAATTACAAAGTAAAATTGCTGAAGCTTTGTTTGGCAAAGATGGGGGTCGTAAAAAATATATTGACATGCTGCTCAGGCTGGGTGGAATAAAATTGCTAGAAGAATTGAAAGACACTTTAAGAAATAAAATGGAAATTAATGAAATAGTTTTTTATAAAGAAGATTTTTTAAAAAATGAAACAGAAGAATTAGATAATATTTTGGAAAAACAAAAAAAAGAGAAGGTCAAACCAAAACTTTCTAAAGAATATTTTGTTAAAACAACTTCAGAACTAAATATCTCTTCAGAAGAGGAAAAAAGTAAGCAAAAAATATATGATTTTGATCGTTATACACACATGTTTAATATGAAAAATCATCGCCCTATAGATTACGCATACTTTTTCGATATCCCTCCAACAAAACATCCATTAATTGTAGTAGGCGAAGATGGTTCTTCAGACGATGAAACAACAAAGGATTCCAATTATTAGTGACAATAATTCTTTTAATAAAGAAGAAAAATATAATATAAATTCTGTTTTAATTTTATTTATATTTTATCTAAATACACAGCGAGGATTTCCTTAAGTTTTATATATTAACTATTTATTAAGTTTTGATTCTCCATTGATAAGAAATTAAAGACAAGTAAAATTTAGTAAAAATAAGTTTGAAGAAAATTTGTTAAATATAAAACTATTAGGGGGGCCGTAAAGTATTGTCATTTCTGCGCATATCGATATTCGTTTTCATTCTCAGCTCATTGTGTACTTTAAAGTCGTGCCAAAGATATTTTATGGTTAGTGACTTGTTTACTCCGTAAATAATTAAATCTTCAATTTTTTTTTTTGCAATTTATGATGAAATGGCCAGACAAATACCAGAAGACCTACGGCATTGTACGCTTTTTGAGTTTCACAAGGGTAGTAAAGCAACAGTTGCTACCAAAAACGTCTACAATGTTTATCCAAGTGCATTAGATGTTCGAAAATGCCAAAGGTGGTTTTGTAAGTTCAAATCCGGTAATGTTTATCTTTTCGACTCGTATCGATCAGTAAGACCAACAACTTTAGACAATGACAAGGGCGGAAGCAAATCCGTGTCAGACAATCGAGGAACTGTCAGACACTCTTAAGCCACCTTTGTCGACCATCCAAGAACATTTGCAGCAGATTGTTAAAGTAAGTAGAGCAGGTGTTTGGGTCCCGCATAATCTGTCCGAAGAAAAGAAAGCTAACCCGGCCCACCACGTGCAACTTATTGCTTCATAGGCACAATACAGAAGCGTTTTTTGATCGCTTGATCACTGGAGATACAAAATGGGTCCTCTACGATAATCCAAAACGCAATAGGCAGTGGCTGGCTCTCTCCGAATGAATCGCCACGAAGTTACAGCTAAGCCAGGTTTACACCACAAAAAGGCGCTTTTGTGTGTTTTGTGGAGTATTCGCGAAGTCTTTCATTTTGAAGTGCTGAAACCTGGGCAAACTGAGAGTGCAGACCTTTACTGTGAACAATTGGATCGAGTAAATCAATCTGAAAAAATTAATGAATTGGGGTGGGAGGTATTGTCTCAATACTATCTATACTCCCCCGATTTTGAGCCATCCATCGCATTTCCATTTATTCCGATCGTTACATTTTCTAAATGGCAAAAACTTTGAAAATTGGGATGATGTCCAAAATGTCAAAATGTTCAAATTTTAATCAAAAAACCTATTCATTATCAACCCAGCATTCCAAAACTTGCACACTATATGGCAAAAGGTTGGTGATAACGAGGGTGATTACATCATTGATCAAAAATAAAAATTTGTTAAAAAATTATGGTTGAATTTAAATGTAAAAAAACATTACTTCCGGCTCCCCTAATATATAAAATACTGTAAGAGTCGTGTGAGTGTTTTATACCAGATTTTTCTTCCTTTTTTTTACTTGTTCTTAAAAGGGTTTGTTGCGGACAAGCACATAATATTAACCAGAGTAATCTCAAATATATTATTGATCCTCAAAGTAGGTTATTCTGGTAAAATTCAATATCGAATAAATATAATGTAATAAAATACATTCATTTGAAAAAATCTTGTATGATGCTGAAATGACAGTTATAAGTAAACATGCAGCCACATCTTTCCCACACACCCTTAAAAATTAATATTCCTAGAAGAATGATTCATATTAGTGACAATTTTATATTTATATGAGTTTATGAAATACAAGTACTTTAAGGAAATGTTTCCTGTTTTACAAAAAAAAAAAAGAAAGACTCTTACTCATTTTAAAATATAATTAAAAAAAAAACTACAAGATAAATTTTAAATTTTATTTAAAAGAAATATTTTATAAATATTTAATATATTTTATATGGTATTTACAATGTATATTTACAAAAAACTACCAAAGCTTGACAGTTCTGTATTACTAAGTCTTATTACTTACAAAATAAACTCAATATTGATGAGAAAATTTGTACTGTACTATCTTAAAACTTTTGCTTTATTAATATATAAAGTACAGTGCAGTCTCAATTATCCGTCACCTCCAATTATTCGTCACGGTGTTTGTGCCCACACATTATGTACATATTATGTACTCTTTATTGTACACGGCGCGGGCGCAATATAATTTCTGGATTTTCCGAAGTCTAAAATTGGGCGGAACAAACGCGTCTAATCCAATTACCAAATGATGATGAAATAATTGCAAATTTGCATCCAACTGATGAAAATAATAGCGACAATGAAGAAGATGAAATTCAAATTTCAAAAATTACTAACACCGAAGCCAAAATTGCGATTTCCAAATTTATTGAATATACGAACACCAATCAAGAGTGCGATAGTACATCAAATTTACTTTTAAGGAAACTGCAAGTTCTTGCAGCCAAGAAAGTGAGGAATTCTAAAAAAACAGTCAACAATGATGAGTTTCTTCAAACCCCCCACAAGAATAAAATCAAAGATTAGAAAAAACATGCAACAAATAAAAAATTAAAAAAAAAACTACAAAAAAATAACTTTTTAATGCTGACTCGGTTTCCGTGACGGTCACAACCCCGTATAAAAAGCAGAGTGGAATGTTTTTAAAAAACTAATAAAATATAAATTCTCCAACCTTGTTTTCTGTTAATCGTCTATTCTCTTATCCGACAACCGTCTGGTCCCGAACATGACGGATAATCGAGACTGCACTGTATATACATTAATATAACCGCTATATATGTTAAAGCTATTTAGGACGGCATATGTATTAGATTGGAACAAAAAAAAAAACAGAAAATGCACATAAAATTTGTTAATTTATAATAAAGGTAAAATAAGTCCTGTATTTTAGAAAAGTTTTTATTTAAATTTAATCACGAAAAAAAAAGGCAAGAGAGAACCATATAATATTATGGCTATAATTAGCACCACTTGAAATCTACTTTCTCGATATCTGGAACTCATGTAATTTAATTCAAAGGTATAGTTCGCTCAGTACCAAAACTTTGCTCAACTAGATAACCGTTTGAATAGTTCTATTCAACAGAAAATGTACGGGACATGCACAATTTTTAAGCATTTCATACAAAAACATTGAAAGCATACGCTCTCCCACTGAAGGAATATTACGAATCAATTTCCTTCCATTTAAGAATAGCACAATACTGGAGATGCCAAGAAGGATCACTGCCGTGATAAGAAAGCCATACTCTCTTTTAAAGAAATATCTGCAAAACATGGATCTTTCTATTCTGTCAGTAAGAAATGTGGCCCGAAGATTAAAAAAGAAAAAAAAAACAGCAAAAAATCCATTGTGGCCCGAACCGGGGATCGAAGATATCTATCTGATTTCAAGTTCTATATTAGATTATATCAATCAGAAAATAAGTTATGTTTTAAAGTTAAATGTTTTTATCTGAAAACCGCAAGCAACGACCCCCACGCAAGCAATACCTTGTTTACATCTGGCTAATCTGCACAGGAGGAAGCAAACAAGAAGAAAAAAAAATATTGTTCAAATGAAAATATTTAAATTGAAATTTCATAATTTTTCATCTAGTGTGCTCAAAATATTTAGCGAGTTTGATGTAGTGATAATGAGTATGGACTTAAAACTGGCAGATCCCCACTTAGTTCCCGCATAATAAGTGCTAAATTTATATTAGTCTAAAAAATGTAATGTAAAAGCATGTGCCACTGCCCTCGTCCACGATACTTAATTTGGTACTTAGACGTTTACTTTACTTTTTACTTATTCATTTCCCTTTATTATTAGTTTTGAATTTGAATAATTTTGTGCAAAATCAATACTTTCTCTAAAATTGGAAATAGCCTGATTTCTGTTATCTATGACTTTTCTAAAAACTTGGTTAATAAATTTTAAACGATATACGTACGCTCCTTTTACGGCAAGCTAATTTCACTTGGGACGGAATTGACGCTTCTTATTTTATCTGTACAAATAATTAGTTTTACCCAATATAACCATTCAATAATTAATAGTAAGATTATCACCTTATAAAATAATATAAGACAAATGAAATAATAATAGAAGTAATCCAATTTGGACTTATACTTGGTCCACTATTACATCCATCTTCTGAACAATAACACTGTTCCCAATATATGCCATTTTCCCTGACACCCCAATTACAAACACCTGTAACACCAGTCTCCGCAACGGAAGCACATCTTCTAATTACTTGTCTCCATCTACCATCCCCTAAAAAAAAAAAATTTCTAAGTTAGTCGAACTGATGTTTATGGTAAAATTAAAATGCTATCACAAGATGTGAATAGCCAGTGGCGTACAAGGATAACTCGAGTATAATTTACACCTGAAACAAGAATTTTTGTCCCCACTCAGGAGTGATATCATAAAAGAGAAACAATTAATTTATACGAATATTTCTGGTAGATTTCATTTTCCATATTAAAATAAAATGAAAATAAAGAAAAAACCTTTACTGTTTAAGTAAAGGTTTTTCAGGATAATGTAAAGGTAATTTTCAGGCACTTCCAGCTCACCAGTAGTATAAAATTCATATGAGGCGAGCCTATGATCAGCGATTACATAAAATTAAACGAAAAAATGTAACAAAAATTACTTACATCCTCCGCATAAGGCCATTCCCTCTATCTACTGATCACCTTCGATAGTTTGAGAATGTACAAAGCAAAAATACTCATTGGAAAATCCTCGCGCCCGACATATACTTCAGGAAGTGAAGAAGCTAAACAAAACTCTTCCCAAAATACTTGATAACTAAAGAAAACATCCACGACAATCTAAAAAAAAAACTTAAATACACAAAGTGATCTGATTCCAGCTCTGTAAGTTCTATAAATTTCTTCCCTTTTACCTTAAATCCCCTAATCGATCAACTTTCTTCCTGCCCGATTCCTGATAACCATTCTCCATATATGTATAGGAGGACTAATTATTAATGATAGTGAAAATGAAACTAATATGTTAATATGAACCATAATAAAAAAAGTGGTACTTTAGTTTTTTATTCCATTTCTACTAACCTACTATCACGAATTTTTGTTAGATTTATTATCGTATCGTTGTTTCTTGGATATTTAAAACACAGTAGTTTAATCTGCAATTTATTTATTCTTGTTTTAACCAAAGTACCAAAACATGGTTCTAATCTGATATTTAGTAACACAAAAGCTTATTTGTTTAATAAATCACACCGTTTTTTTTTTGTCCAAACTCTCATCCTGTATTGTTTTTTCTATTCATTTTTTTTTCTCAGCCATCCATTCCATCAATCATATGGATAATAATTGCTTACAGATCTAATGATACGCACACAGTCCAGGAAAACATCCAGAATATTATAAAATATTTGGGTTAAATAAGGGTACTTGATTGGCGAATGCATTGTATATAGCATTATCAAGTGTATGGTGGTTATTATAAATAAAATACTTACAAATAAAGCCTTTAGGTCCTTGTTGCGTTTCCTTCATGCAAAACGTCCCAGGAGTTACGGATTCTTCGCTTGAACAATCCACTGGAATGTTTCTGTCTTTTCGGAAACTGGAATAGGCTCCGCAGTTATCTACACCTTTTGGATCAGTTCCAGTTGAACACTGGTAGCATTTAATTGCTTGTCCTAAAATTTGATTAAATTGTTAAACAAGAAAGATTAGTATATTTTTATAACATCTGTTGATTTAATTACTTACCCACTATAAAAATTGACATTAGATTTATCAAAATAAAAAAAGAATGTGAAATCATATTTGAAGAAATTAGGAAAATTAAAACATAAAATCTTTCAGAACTCAAGCACGATGTAAACAAATACGTAAGCAACTAAGGTTCTTTGCCTTCACTAACGTTAACCACACCTTCCCAAAGCCATTTTGATTGAAACTGTCATACAATAAATAGTATGAATGAAAGTTATTTTTGTTTGATAAATTATAGAAATTAATTTTAATTTTCTTGTTGAATACGTAATATAAAAATGATTTATAAGTAATTTAAACCTGATTTGTCTTTAAATAAACACGTGGGTTAATACTAAAGGGAGGTCGTCCTGGGTTTTGGGATAGTAAAGTAGCTCAGTAGGGTGGTTAAGTTTTTGCTGATTTTAATTCCTATTACTACTTCTTACAGTAGCAATTGTTTATTGACAGTGAGGTGAAAGCGGTCACAAAGTAAACTGGGGGCACTATTTCTTGGAATTGTAATTGCCTCGGAATCAAATCAACATATATCAGTGTCAAAACAATGTTATTTTGGTCGTTAAGTGTTCTTATAGTTTAAGTTTTGTTCTGTTTCAAAAAGCTTTATTGTTCTCTATTTTGTGTGTAATGAAATAAAAATTTTAGAATAAATTGAAAGGCAGCAAAATGGAGGAAACCAGTGAAGAAAATGAAAACAAGAGCATTACAAATGAAGATGGCAAATCTTGCTCTTCCATTCAACAAAATAATGCAGAAAGCGACGAACATCCTGAAGAAAGTGATCAAAGCAATATCGCTTCCTTAATGAACAAAGACGTTAAGAAAACAAACTACAGTGCATTACAAGAAGAGCATTGCAGCAGTGAAAAAGTAATAGAATGCAATGCACTAAAAGAAATGCAGTGTAATATTGCAGAAGTAAGTGAAACTAATGTCAGCACCATAATTCAAGGAGTACCTTCTGACAAATGTGACAGTGAAATTATGCCAAAATCCAACGTTGAAGAAACAGAAAGAAGGAAAAAGTTGAGAATATCCGACACAATTATAAGTGAAACTCAGTCTGGTGATGAATCTTCCAGTATAGGTGATGACATGGAAGGTATCAGTTCACTGAAACTGATACCAAAACCTCCTGATGTCAAAGTAAAGAAAAGAAGTGATTCTCTAGCACTAATATCTTCATTATATGATTACAGTAGTGATTCTGGTTCAGACAATAGATCACTAGTTGATGGTTTTAGCGAACATCGTTCTGAATGTTTTTCCTCTAATTCCGAACATTTGGGTTCAGATGATACTGAGTAAGTTATAACCAAACTTTATGCTCTTAGATTATTGATGTTTGCAATAGAAATTAAGTTACCTATTAATTTTTCAGAGAAAGTGATTCTGATCTAGAATCAATCATAGCCAAAAGGCCAACATTTATCCCAAAGCAAATCAAAGTCTTAGGGGAATTAAATATTAAAGACTTGCCGCCTATCGAGGACCTGCATATCTCTGTCAAAGAAGAAGAATGCATTCCTTTCGGCAAAGTGTACAGTATAGTCGATACTCTGTGTATGTTTATTTCATCTTTTTCTTGTACAATCGTACACCTACCTTTAAGAAAAACATAGTCACCGCGTGACTGAGATAATTTGTCGTTTCCTTTTAATAGTAGTTACTTCTTTTATCAGTTTCATAAAAAACGGCACATTGTTTATCCACGATAATTGAAGAGGTGGTGAGTTAAATCATTAGGTGTATTACATTTTAGATTAACTGCTGCAGGATACAATTGGTGACTTTTTTTTTAACAATTTTGACAAGCTAGCTATTAATATTTCATAAGGAAACAATTTTTTTTTAACTTTAAGTTACCTATTAATTTTTTTTAAAATACTATATACAATCTAGACATTCTAGTCTATTCCTAAAACTATATTTTTTTTTAGTGGTAATCCAGTCGCTGCCAGATAAACCAGCTCTGAATTTAGACAGCATTTTTTTCAGACATAACGGCATACCAATTGGTCGCATCTTCGACGTCTTTGGTCCTGTTAAAAGACCTTTTTATTCAGTACGTTTCAACACTAATGAGGAAATACATGATAAAGGATTAGAAGTGGATGTAGTTTTATATGCAGCTCCGGATACTAAGCACACAGAATATGTATTCGCACAAAATTTAATGAAGTAAGCTGCTTCTTTCATTATTTATAAACCTTTTGTAGTTCTGCCTTATGTGATCATTAATTTTATTAGTTATAGTACTATTTTAATTATGCACAATTGTTTGCCAGAGAATAATGATTTATACTTACTTACTTACTTAGTCCATTCCTCTTCTACCTCTCGGTGTAGAGGATCCCTTATATAAAACCTTCCAGCGGTCCCTATCCTGCACCAAAGTACCACGCTTATTCCAATCTAAATTCTTTTTTGTGAAGTCATTCCTGACGACATCTTCCCATGTAGTTCGAGGCCTTCCCCTTCCTCGCTGACCCTGCGTCTTAGTCTCGTAGCAAGTCCTTGCCACGCGGCCGCTCTCCATCCTCATCAGATGTCCAAACCATCTGAGCCTGTTCTCTCGAAGCAAGCTCTCCACAGGTTTAACGCCGAGGTTATTCCTTATGTTGACATTTCGTACTCTATCCCTTCTTGTTTTTCCCTCGATTCTTCGTAAAAACCTCATTTCTGATGCCTGGAGCATACTGTGGTGCTTAGATGTAATGGCCCGCGACTCGCTGCCGTATGTTAAGACCGGGATGTAGGTGGATTTGAATATTGCCACTTTTGTACCCTTGCTCACTTCCTTTTTATTAATAAAGCCTTTCTTCAGAGCATTGAACAATCTTCCTGCCGACGCTATCCTATCATTAATTTCTTTATCTATTCGGCCTTCCTCATTAATGTTCACTCCCAGGTACTTAAAGTTGGCGACCTGCTCCATACCCTCCTGAGCTAGCTTTATTCTCAGTGGTGCGCCATTCTTACGGCTGATTTCCATAGTTTTACTTTTGTTCACACTGATACTCATATTAATATTCCTTAGCTCTTCATGAAGGATATTAATATTATATTGCAGGTTCTCTGGGGTATTGGCCAACACGGCTATGTCGTCAGCGAATGCTAGTAGGCTAAGCCTTACACAAGACATTCGGTAATAACCGACTTCAAAGTTTCTCATCCTTAATTGGCTTCTTCGAAAAACATCGTCCAAGGCAATTATAAACAACAGAGGGCTGAGGCTGCAACCTTGACGGATACCCGAGCATGTATCAAATTCTTGTGAATGGGCGTTGGCCGTCCTTACATAATTTCTTGTGCGGACATATAAACTTTCTACTGCTTTCCTTAGACCTTCATTCACTCCTTTCTTTGCGAGAGACTCCATTATATCTGTCCGTCTAATGCGGTCAAATGCTTTCTCTAGATCCACGAAGCAAACATACATTTTTTTATCCTTTTCTATCACCTTTTCGCTTATTTGGCGCAAGGTAAATATTAGATCCTGTGTACTCCGATTATTTCTGAATCCATATTGAGCTTCATGCATTTGACCGTCTATCATTTCTCTGAGTCTCCTCTCCAAGATTTTGGAGTAAAATTTACAGGGCACGGAAAGCAAAGATATCCTCCTGTGGTTGCCACATTCCCGATTGTCCCCTTTCTTAAATATAGGGATGATAACAGAGATTTCCCAATCTGCTGGTATTCTTTTCTGTTTCCAAATTAAATTGAATATGTGCAGCATAATTTTCTCTCCAGTAGCCCCCATGAACTTAATCATTTCTGGCGTTATGTTATCATGCCCGGCAGCTTTTCCTAACTTTAAATTTTCTATTGCCAATGCCAGCTCATGTTCATCTATATAATCGTCTTCCTCGAACTTATTGTCATCTTGATGCCTTCCTATATTGACCGCCTCATCCTCTTCCTTATTTTCTCCCTGAAGAAGCTCCTTAAAATAGTCCTTCCATCTTTCCATTATATCCTTTTCATTACTTATTACCTTTCCTTCTTTATTCTTTATGTATTTTAATGCTGGCTCTTTCTCTCTTTTCATATTCTTAAGTACTTTATAAAATAGTTTTTGATTTCCTTTGTAATTTTCTTCCATACAATTTCCGAATTCTTCCCAGGACTTTCTCTTTGCTTCCAATACTAAATTCTTTACGCGTGTTCTTTGCTCCTTATATGTCTCATATTTATCTAAGCTTCTAGTTTGCAAATAATCTTGCCATGCCTTTTTCTTATTCTTAACTTCTTCTCGAATTTCTTCACCCCACCAGGCTGTTCGCATTCCATTTCTGCCTACTTTATTCCTTCCGCATACTTCTTCCGCTGACTCTAGTATTATTCTCTTGAACGATTCCCAACTCCTTTCGATGTCCAAATTGTTCCAATCCTCACTGTAGAGCCTTGCCTTTACTTCTATTTTCCCTTTATATTCCTCGGCAACTGTTTCATTTTTTAGTTTATATGATTTAATTTTCTCCCTACATTTCTTTTTACTTTTACCAAAACTCTTATAATCCTCGTTACTCCATTTTTCCATGATAAGTAAATAGTGGTCGCTTCCGATCTCAGGTCCTCTTTTTACCCTAACATCCAGAATTTCATTCCAAATAGCGCTACTAACTACGAAATAGTCTATTATTGACTTTTCATTTCTACTCCTCTCTTCGCGCGTATACTTATGTATATCCTTGTGTGGAAATTTAGTATTTCCGACTATCATATCATTCGCTACGCAGAACTGAAGTATTCTCTCTCCGTTATCGTTAATAAACGCTTCTCCGTGTATTCCCATTACATCCATCCAGTCATTCTGATCGTTTCCCACTCTGCCATTTAGGTCTCCCATTACAATAGGGAAACCTTTACATTCATCTATTTCTTTTAATAAGTTTTGATAAAAATTTTCTTTACTTTCTGCACTAGAAGAATCTGTGGGCGCGTATACAACAAATAGGGAGTATGATTTTCCTAATTCCTCCCACTCAACCACCATTATTCTTTCGTCTATCAATTTCCAATCCTTGATACATGTTGCCATTTCCTTATGAAAAATGCACCCTACTCCTCCTCTTGCTCTCTCATTATCAGCCACCCCGGAATATATAAACACATAATCTTCTTTGAGACATATAGAGCCTCTGCCCTTCTTTTTGGTTTCAGTCACCCCAAGGAAATCTACATTAACCTTCTTCATTTCATCAATCAGTTCTTCCTCCTTACCGCTAATCGCTCTCACATTCCATGTTCCGAATCGTAATAACCGTTTACCTCGCCTTGTCTTGTACCAAGAAATCCTTCCAGCAATTCCTTTATTTCTTCTAATCTGTAGAGTCTCGGACGTGCCCACAGAGTCCCAGCATAGTGGAGGGGCTGCCCCCTTTCGGTTCCTATGCTAACCGTTCCACTTCAGGGATCACCAATGTTTTCTAACCCCTTACTCCCCGAGACGTCCTGATGTTCTGGACCATTCGGGTTGTGGCTTTTGGTCGTTCAGTTCCTGCCTAGGCAGTATCCGGGGCACCACGAGGAGGAGACCAATTCACCCCCAATGATTTATAATTTATAATTAATAACGTAAAAAGCAATTGTTTTATACAATCAGTTGTGACGTGAGGGTAAGAAAATCTATACAATTTAAAAATAGAAAACAGGAAGTTAATTTGTGTGAAAAAAAAAAAAAAAAAAAAATCGTTTCGTTTATTAAGGAAAATAAATGCACGCTTTTCAGGGAAGATATTGTAATCCCTATAATCGGTCAAACGAATCGCCTTACAGTTTGCTCGTTATTCGTGGAAAGCTAGCAGTAAGTGGATCTCTAACTTTAATTTGTTGCCATTTATTTTATTTTGTAAGATTACTTTGATTTACTTATTACATGTAGTTACTTAATTCCAAAAAGCGCCACGACAGCTGCATAGTTAGATGCGTGGATCGTCAAATTGAGATGTATTGTGGTAACTTGGCTCTGATTCCCAGTATTGGCTCCAAGGTTCTCCTTCAAGTTTATTTGATTGTTAATATGAGTACAATATTATTGGGTCACTTGGAAACAGCAAATTCCTTTAAAAAAGAAGAAACAAAAAACAGAAATCTAAATTTCAAGCTTATTATTACAAAATCAAAATTCTAACCTAATTTGAACAAACATGGCCGGCGGGATGCGTAGTTAAAATAATCACTTTTTCTCTGCACAACAGAATTTTGTGTTTACCTATTTACTCAATAATTGATTTTGGACCCTTGTAAGAGCTCTCTTAACTTACTTCGCTTATACCATCCAAGTGAAGCAATAAGTTGATTCTACATTTTTGGCTTTAGCATATAATTTTCAATTAGAAGAATTAGACTCTCCATCTGTAAATAGTAATTTTAGAAAAACATTGCAGATGACTATTTTCGCCAATTTCCTCAATTCAAGAAAAAGTTATTACAGAAACTGAAGAGGATGGAACATCAGATTTCAACTAAAAATAATTTTTTGGAATAAATTTGCTGTTTCTAAGTGACAAAAGTAATACCAACATTGTCTCTTCCCTCTCTCTCAATAGTAAAGTATATTTGCTATCCTTTCCATCCACGGCAGCTAATCAGTAGTTGGACATAAAACCACCCGAAACATAGGCCATTATTTTACTTTTTCTTTTAGTTTGTAGTTTATCCTTTCCGATTTGCCTCGCAGGGCTTTTATGGCCAGTTTTCGATTTCGTATCGAGCACGACTACTTGCCTAGCCACTTGCAACAAAATGAGACTTTATCGGTTATCATTTTGCGGCTCTGCTGAAATAATGGACTTAGACCCTCTCCAGGTATGCGAAGTTCTTTGCGGTTCTTGTATATAATGACGCAAATACTACATCTTGGTATAGCAAGTAGATCCTAACTTTACTAGAGTTGCCAGGGAAAAAAAGTTTACTTTCTTTCTCATACTTAACGACATAAAAAGTCATACATAATTTTTTTTTTGCTTTTCATCTGATTCATACATTTTTTTTCTATTTATTTTTTATTCAGTTATTAATGATTATTTCTGTTAGTACAAATGTTGAAGTACATTTAAAGTACTAGTACAAATGTGCTTTTAAATCAAATAATTCATCTCTGTTTTTTTCTAGACAAAAAGGAAGTGATGCATCTTGGGTAAATGATTGTGAACCCCCACCTGAATGTGTAGATTATTCAGATGACGAGGAAGAACGTAATAACAGAAGAAAACAGGTTAAGATATGCTACAATATAAAATATACAATAACTAGTATGTTATATGTGTGTGAATATTGGATAGTCAAGGTTTGAGGATCAGCACTTTTTCCAAGAAATCTATTGCTAAAAACAAAGAATTGCGCGATTGTGTTAAATTTTTGAAAATGAACTTTCTTCGGAAATGTAATTTCTTTTACAATAAAAATCGCAGTAAGTTCCTAGTTGTTTTATGCGATTTTATTGAACATTTTTAATGATTATATTTAAACTTAGTAAATGAGGCAGACACCTAGTAAGACATTGTAAATAAAAATGAAATTTCCTACGTAAAGCATCTCAATGTAAAGTTGAAAAAGCATGCAGATTTAATTAATTATAATTCTGCTAGTCTCAGCTATAAACTAAAATTTCGCCGAACCTTACCCTTTAAAAAACACTACTATAGTGTAGAATCTACCATCTAAAGAATTTTCTTATTTTAGAAAAAGCCGGTGGTTATAAAACAGGAAGAAACTGAAGATGGTTCTCCAGCGAGGAAGAAATATCTAACATTCGAGGAACGCATGAATAGAAATAATGCAATGAGAAATAAATACTATAGCAAAGTGGTAAGATTTAGAGTTTTTTTTTTTAATTTGATATAAACCGGAATGTTTTCTGATTAATTTTATGTTTTTGATATTAGAATACTCCATTCAAACGGAACAGAGATGTGGGTTGGCATAACAGAATTGATCGTCCATTGTCTACACCTTCACCACAGCCTTCATTATCTGGAAATATTAGCGGAACTTTTCAGATGAGAGCACCATTGTTAATACCGCCTTCGTCAAACACTATACCTCTGCCTATGAGGCCATCATTGAATTCACCATATCCACAGAAATCTTCCGTACTAACTTTTACTGCGCCTTCTGTGTCACACTTTAATCCACGTCATCCACCACCAGTTTGGCATAATCGCCAACCGCCACAAATTATACGTGATCAAAGATTTCCAATAAATTGCCCGCCGGTACAATCCAGTGTACATAACCAATCGCCACCAGTATTTCAACAGCTATCTAGCCCACCGCCACCACCACCATCGGATTTTTATTATCGATGTCAATTGCCACCGATTATACATCAAGGATCGATTATGCGTCCACAATTTTCATCACCATCTAATACATCTAATAATGTCTTCCAATATCCTCATTTTCCACGTGGTGGAAATTCCTTTTAAGACTTTATTTTTTTTAAACGTTTTAATTGGAAACTGTATAAGTCTTATAAATATGTTTTAATGATTAATTTTTTCTTAAAGAATTATTTTATTTCAATGGGTTTCAATTATGTTACATTTCTAATTTGATATTAGATGGCTATATTTTTATAGACAATAGTAATAGAATAGATCTCTGTCCAATCTAAACTTGGTCTGCGTTCCATTTTGATGCCCATCCACTTTTCGGTAGGGCCGTAAAATGAGACGCTTTATTGCAGGCGTGTGTGAATCTCATATACTTTATATCATAACTATTCATAATGCTAAGAACTCACTAGTATTTTCTAGCAAATAGTATTAGTTCAGATTGCATTTTTTATAATCTAGACGGAACTGCTTCTTTTCAACTGCACTCACTTTTTCTCGTCTTTTATGACGATCTGGGTTTCTGGAGATAAGGTTGTGAAGATCCCTGCTTTCGCAAAGTGCAATCAACAATAAAAAAAATTAAAAGAACAACTGCATTGCAAATTACTTTTTATCACTGTAAAGTTAATTCTAAAGATTATTTCGTATACTGAATGGAAGAGCAATAAAAAAGTGTTTTACTAAACATTTTTTTTAAATGTATTAGATTGGTTGATGTAGTTTTTGGGTGGATTTTCATAACAAAAGCTATTCAAAGTATATTATTGTATTTTCTAATTACTTTTTATAAAACTATGTTTGATTCCTGCTTCTGATTTGAAAATTCTAATGACCCGACCAAACTTTTAAATTCATGACACATTCAAACATTTATATTGTTGCAAAGAAATAGAAAATAATTGTTGTTACTAATTTAGGTAAATAATTTTTTGTTTTACATTCCCTTACGGATCAGAAGAAAACAAGAACAGCAGAGCAGAACAAGAGCAGTTTTGAAAATTTCACTTTTTTTATGAACTTAATATAAGATAACCATATTCATTTTCCAGGAAAGTCAATTTAGAGTTTTCTTGAGCCATTAAGTGCACTTTTGTTATGGTCCGAAAGGGCTTCAGTTTTTCAGAAAATGTATTTTTTTGGTTTTTCTCTAACTTATCATTAAATATTTTAAATTTTACATTGAAGTTCTAATATTTTTATTTGAAAGGATTTTATTAGGAAACGTATAGCTTCTTTAGGGATGCAGTAATCTTAAGTTTCCCTCCAAAATGATACAATTGTCCGAGCTGCACTTGAATTCTGAATTTGAAACAAATTGGCTGTGGGTTTTCCACTAAAAGTAGGAATTCTATTGTGTTACACATCAGAATTTTGTATTCAAGCAAGTCGCACTTTATAAAATGGGTGAAGAAAGATAACTCTATAATCGTCTTGCGGTTTATATTTGATACTCATTACTATTTTCTAATAAAAAGTTAGCCTTCTAAAAATGTCATTTAGGACATCTTTACAATCCAGATTCAAGAATTGTGTTCCATTTTTACAAAGAAAAAAAAAAAGAATTTCATCCTAAATTACAAAAAGGATGTTTAAATGTAAGTACACAATTTGTGCATAATTTCAGTAATGCCATTCATTAAATTCAAAATATTAATAAAATTAAATAAGTATAATAAATGATTGCGTTAAACGAATATCAGACTTTATATTCAGCACTATATGAATATATTGAAAAAAGCATTAATAGTTTATGGTTTATATATGTTTTTTTATTTTTATATTTTTAATTTTGTGCTTAATTTTTTTTTGTAAGTTACAGAAATGATTGTTTTTGAAAAAAGTGAACTTTATTTTGAATCAGTTATTAGTGGCATAACTTATGGAAACAAAAATCTGCGCACTGCTTAAGGGGGGTCCCAAAGCCTGCAAACATTCGCATATGTGTATCGATTATCCCATAAGATTTGCAGAAGAGGGCTATGTATATGTGTGTGTGGATGGCTGCGTAGATTTATTGTAATCATTGGCAAAAAATCGTTAGCTTAACACTCATACATGTAACAGTCCAACTATGTTGAATATCGAATTAGAGGACACCTAAGCGAGTTACAATTGCAAAATTTAAGGGTCGAATATGGTTTTGGCTTAGAAGAGGAGACCCTATATCCAAAAGGCCAACTAACATCATTGTTGAAATAAATGTTGATCAAGGAGATTGTAGCTTTTTTTTTTAATTATTATTAATACTATATTTTTTAATAGTATAAATCTACTAATTGAGAAATTATTTTGTTGCCTCCGGGATTATTTAATCTTGCTATATATCTTCAATGCTCCTGAGTTAATTCAATTAGTTCAGTAGAGCGAACCTGAACTATACGTTTGGTATAGGGAACCGAATCTCACTTGATTGGGGACTATATGTGTCGCTCCCACTTACATACATCGACAGGCCTTCATAAGAACGTCTTAATATGGAGGAGCCCGAAAATGAATTTTGGAATGACCATCAAAATCCTTGGTTATGTCTTCTTTTTTTTTAAATTTTACAAATTTAAAGCAGCGAAATACGATTTTAATTGATTTGTATTATTTGTTGTTACTAATTTTCTATAATATTTTTGTTTTTTTGAAGAAATAAAACGTCAAATAAAGCAGTTTAAGACAAAAAAAAGCATTTAACAGGAGTTCTTACAACCACTTAACAATAAATTTAAGCGAAAAGGAATCATTTAATTTTATTATAGTTTTAATTTGTTGGCTGTGATTTAAATGTGCTTCTTGGAATAGTATGTTTTATATATTATATACTATTATTGTCCTTATAAATACCTATATTGAAAATTAAATATATGAAAATATAACAATGCTAACTTCATGGCATTTTTATTCTATTTTTTAGTAAAGAAATTGTGTTCTATATTTAAGTTATGTGTTCTATGTTTCTTTTCAATTTTTATATAAATATATATAAACTTAAAAACAATAGGCTCTCGTATAAGTAATGAAAAAATAAAACATTATTAAAACTCTGATCATGGATCCTTTAGGATCGCTTTTGCTGCTGGACCTGGATGGCCCACTTAACTGAATTTCATCTATTATTTAATACTTTATAATAAAATAAATGTCAAATAAATATTTGTACTCATATAACACTGTGTAATACATTTTCGGCAATTGTATGAGTTAAAATATAACAGAGATTATATGTCATTTAATGTATTTCACTTTTTTGAAATTTCCATATGGGGAAAAACCAATTTTTGAGGCCACCATGATTACGAAAATGTTAATTCAGATGTTTGAACCTTATAAATAGTAAGATATACATAAGCGGCGTTTACACGATCAATAGTATTGACAATACTTTAGAGTATTGACAATAATATTGATCGTGTAAAGTGTTAAAAAAGTATTGATGGTCGGTATTGACAAGAGTATTGATGAAATTCAGATTTTCTATCAATACTGAGAATTGGAGGGGATATCGACAATATTATTGGTCAGTTCAATAGTTTTATCGAACGTTGCAACTAACCTGTACAAAACAAAAGCGATACTATTATAATAGGTTAAAGAATTCTATGTAATGAACATCTCCTATAATATATTAAAGTTGACTGGCCCAATTAATTTAAAATTTCCATTTTAAGAAAACATTTCAGTTTGAACTCTGACAATTGCACTATTAGAAAAATCGTATGAGTGTTTCGCAGTTAATTTAATTTTTTGTTTCAAAAAGGGTTTTTATATGCCATGCTGTTTAATATAGAGAGAAAATAGGCTTCTAACTTTCCTTCCGAATGGTAGGCATATTAAATCACTACATGTCTACAAGAAAAGTCAATCAAACAATTTTCCTTGTTTATGCCTGATTTTGGTGGAATGTTAGATAAAGATTTAGTATTTTGCCTTCTAAGGTGTTAATAAAAAATAAATGTATCTAAAACATGCAACACAAAATTACCAGAATTATATTATATTTTATTAAATATATCATTAGGATAAATGTTTATTTTCGATGTTTTATAAAGGAATTAATTAAGAGTGAACGATAGTGGAAGTAATTTAAATAAGAAACATTAGAGCTGTCCCCCTTGAGTTTTCTATACAATATTAATAAAGTGAGCAGCAGGGTAAAGAGCTAACTATAACCATGGGCCAAAATAATAGCTACGCAAGCTTTAGAACGATTATTCATTTTTTAAAGGTTAAAAAAAAACAACTAAACTGATGAGTATAAACACGTAAATACACTCTCCTAGTGGCAGAAATAGTAAGTAGTATTGACAATAATATTGATCGTGTAAAGTAATGAAATATTGATAGTGGTTAGTATGAGTATTGATGGAAATATTGTCAATACTGGTATTGACAATAATATTGATCGTGTAAACGCCGCTATAGAATATTACCAGATAAATTTCCGAAAATTCGTACTGAAGAAAAGTTAGTACCATATCTTTTATTACGATTTGTCTAATTTCACAAAAACTGTCAAAAAAAAATCCATATCACTCGTGATTTATCCAGATTAAAGAAAAAGATTTTTATTAATAACTTTTTTCGAGAAATTTTATTTTGTGCAAAATATAGGAGGTAAGCGCTTGGCTTTTGAGCGAGCCCTTTTTTTTTTTTTGCGATCCTTCCAGATTTTCGAAATTGAATTTTCACCGGAAATACATAAACTAAGGTTACCAGAAAATAAGTAAAAATGTTTTTAGCAAATGGTCTGCAAGTCTGTGTTTGCAGAATATCTCAAAAACATAAAAGTCGCAAGAAGTTCAAACTTAGATAGATATTTCTATCGCATCAGACACGAAGTTTTCGGCGTGGTAAAATCCATCAACCGAAATGCGATTTTACAGAATGGTTTTTTTACATGATTTTTTATAAAATTGGCTCCTACAATTTTTTTTGATCGTTTCCTTTTTCTCTTCAAGGAAACTTTCTGTTTTTGGAATTTGGAAGTCTTATTCTCCTTTGAATCCCTGAATTGTTTCAGGCCAGATTTTAGATCCGTCTTTAATTTGCAGCTGGACAGAATAACATCCAGCCATTGTTGGCACACTTGGCAGGCCATCACTAAGGAATCTTGGTCCAACAATCTGTAACAATATAATACTACCATGAATCCATAAAGTCTAAAAAATAGGTATAATAAAATTATTCCTACCGAAATATCATTAGTACCAGTTCCTCTGGAGACGAGAAATTATATCAATTTTTCTTTCTGAATCGGAAAGGGAAACTAATTGCATTAAAGTGAACACGCAGAAATTCATTTTCACTGTATTCAACTACCTTGGGAAATGAATATATTATCTTCATATAGGCCGTATTTATATGCTTTGCAACATGGCGGAGCAGAAATGAAGGGGACCAATCACAGTGCAGTAGGCGGCACTTATTTCCACCAATAGTATCATTCATGCAGAGCTCCACTAAGGTATTCATCTATTGATATCAAAGAAATACGGAAATTTTTTAAATAATAATACCATAGTATGATTTTTATTACTTTAGAATCATTAACCATCTCTAACTTAATAAGTAATTTCATGAAGTCTCATTGTTTCTAGTTTAAATACAATTTCGAAATATATTTAAAAGTTGTAGTTAAGAAAATAGATTACCTCAGTTAGGACAGACAATTCATGGCGTGATAATTCGCAATAGTTATGCCAAGTAATTGTATTAGCAGCTGTGGATGTCTTTCAGCCAATTTTACTTTCTTCTGCAGGAAACAGATCCACAGTTAAAAGTTCCTGATAAATCAAGATATCCTTATGGTGATTTGTTTATGATTTATATATGCGACAAGTTGCTGCAAAATGGAATCAAGAAAAGAAGGTTACAAAACCCAATTATTAATAATTGCATTGAAACTAGTGCTGCCGTTTTTAGAAAAATTAATAACGAATAACTTGGCAGTCATATTATACGAGTTAGTTTTAATCCAGCGTTCATGATGAAACTTGAGTGATATGAGGCAGATGATAGCCTGAAGAGAAATAGTGCAACAATCTAATGACTTTGTTAGCAATTCCTTGCCTTAGCTATATTTATAGTAGATTTTTTAAATTTCTGTTTCATTCTTATGGCTTAATAATATTTCATCCTTAGTTAGTCGTTTTCTACCATAATTGTTTAATACAATTCAATACTTTGGTTAGAACAATGATTTTTTATTGTGTGTGTCAACTTTGAAAGCACTTCATGGAATAGATCATTATGCTGCTGTAAATTCCCCTGTTATGTATTCTTATTAATAGTTGAGTGATAAAGTATCTTATTATTGGTTTCTTGTGCTAAGCTTGAATCTTGAATATGATACTTAATGCAACAATTCATTTAGGCTGACTGCTGTGCTCATCATCGACTTGAACAATTTGAAAGTCTTAGATATTTTCAAAAGATATTTATTTTTATCCCACAATTTTTCAGAATTATTATATGGATAAGCATTATTTTTTAAATGTTCAAAATAATTTTTATTAAATAATTTATAATTTATTTAATTCTTCACTGTTAGGCTCTCTTTCGGCTACGTATCTTATAGGATGCATTGAATTATCTTAAATTTGGACATGTATGCGACGCTATTGGTTCATGTAGCAATTTGTAAACATCTTGTGACATATTCTTATTAATGAAATGTGTAAATAAATGATTTATATATTAATTTCCTTTTTTTAGTAAACTGTATATGGTTATGATTACCATTAATTTTTTTTGGAAAGGGCATTTTCTTCATTTTTATTCATAAATTGAAGCAAAGCGTCAAACAGATGTACTTCACTAATAATTTGTACCTATAAGTTTGTAATATAATAAATAAACATAAAAGTAAAATAAATGTGAACGTACGCAATGAATGAACCCAAAGACTGCAGTAAGATTATAAACTCGTTTGAAGTAATTTCATTAAAATATATAATTTTATAAAAATATTTACTTGCTAGTATTTGTTCAGATTACCTATTACAATGTAGATCTTATTTATAATTTCAATAATTGTAAATATACCACAAACTTACAAGAATCAGTAAGAAAATCGGATATCAGGAGATCTCGTGTTACATTATTTTATAAAGCATATTTACTGCATTTGAATGATATTATTATATTAAGACTGATCTTATAAAAATAAAAGAATTCCTTTCCTATCATGACAACTGCTATCTCTATGAATAGTGAAAAGTATCTTTATATGGATAAGAAATTTTTATAAAGAATAGAGAGACAGAGTGGATGGAAGGATGTGATCGGAAGGAAATAAAACTCCTCAGATTTATTGATTTGTCAGAATAATATAATTTGTACATTCTTATAAAGATGCTTACATGAAGGAATTGTAAATAGAAACTCAAGTATATTCAAAAACTACATTTATTGTATTTGTCATATGTACAATAGCTTTGCGTTATTATATTTACAAAAAATAATATTAACAATATTTACAAAGGCACTAAAATCTGATTTTTCTTTTTTTATTTGGAGGAGCTTCACATTCCTTTGATCGTTTCCTTTTTCTCTTCAAGGAAACTTTCTGGTTTCGGAATTTGGAAGTCTTATTCTCCTTTGAACCCCTGAATTGTTTCTGGGCAGATTTTAGATCTAAGTCAAAATTACGAAACACTATCAGAGTTTAACTTCAAACATCGTCCCAAGAACTTGTAGGTTTCAATTAGCGAACACTGGCTAAGTAATGTGTCATTTAAATTAACTAGAATTCTGTAATAAATATTAAACAAGAGGGTTTATATGTGATTGTTCATGTAAGCAGGTTACTGTAGCTAGTGGTCGTCCATTGTTTTTTCCTACTTGCAGACAATTTTGTTATAACAAAATGTTCTACCTTTTTGATAATGGCACGTATTAGTGCCGAAACGTCAAAGGACTAACTACGACGAATGTTTTGAATTAACATCATAATAAAAAAATACATCTGGCTGTAAATTGGTTCTTCATTCATCCCAATAAAAGCATCATACGTTATTTATACCAGTTGCTTACTAGAAAGAGCAATGTATTGACCACACTTTAAAAGTTATAGACAGACAAAAAGTACCTTTTTCTTGCTGTACTCTGACCTCTGACGCCAATCACGTGATCATATGCACCTCCGCTAGCCAAGTTCAATTATGCCGTAATATTAATGATTCGTTCTTTATTTTTTCAATTATTTAATTATGTAGAATCTGAAAATTAGCAATTATCAATAAATACGAACCATTCAAAGCGGTATTACACTGAAACTGTATTACTTATAGAATATATTGGTGTTACTCTTGTAATTATATGCACTTAACCAAAGCGTTGAAGAAAATAATATTTAATTTATATGGCGAATCAAAATGTATTTGTCTATAAGTTCAAAAAATATATATGGCTCGGAGGACCAAAAAATGGTGCGTAGGTTCAAAAAATATATAGTTATATAATTAAAGTGGACTGTATTTCTTCGTAACAAAATATATATATATATATATAGGCATAAGTGGCATAATTAGCTTATAAGTATATTAGCTTACCTTTTGGCCTCTTGCTCGCGGTAGGTCAGGATGTGAATCTAGGTGAAGGAGAAGAGGAATAGGCGAAAGGTATACAGGAAGGAATTTGGGATTTACCTGGTTCACAACCTGTCTCCTTAGCGGGCGAAGATGTAGGTAGCGGGCGATAC
>JAAEAF010000542.1:0-115613 GCA_011037195.1 Triatoma infestans
TCTTTTTTAAAGACTTTATTTCAGGCAGAAAGACTTCTTGCTGGACTTGCTTAATTAAGGTTTCCAAAGCCGATTGATACTCCGTACTCGACAACGGACCTACGAGCTTCTGTTTATTCCTGTTTCTAGCAGTAGAGTTATGTATGAACCTTATCATAAATGCCATTGTTCTTATCATACGTTTGAATGATGAAAACCGCGCCATGTCTATTAAATGATCGGACTGATCTGTTGTGATCAAACATTTTCTCGCTTCTGGCACTTCAATATCCAGTTCTAACGTTTTTGGCCATTGATCTTCTGATCCACTTAACCATGCAGGACCATTCCACCACATCTTCTTCTCATGCAGTTCAGATCCACTCGTTCCTCTTGTCAAAAGATCAGCAGGATTACATTCGGTTGGTACATGACGCCACTCACAATTGACTGTCAAATCATGAATCTCTGAAACTCAGTTCGATACAAATGTTTTCCACTGCCTCGATGGTGAATTTATCCACGCAAGCGTAACAGTAGAGTCACACCATAAGAATCTCGCCGACTAACCTTTATCATTGCTTTCTTCACGTTAAGCATTAAATGCGACAGCAGTAAGGCACCACACAGTTCTAATCTTGGGATTGATAATGTTTTCATTGGAGCTACTCGAGATTTAGAGCATAAGAGTTGCACCTCTGATAAACTATTTACGTTGACCGTACGAACGTAAATCGCTGCACCATATGCCAACTCTGACGAGTCGCAGAAACCGTGGAGTTCAATTTCAAGTGAGCGATCGCTGATGACTCTTCTTGGTATTTTAATATTTTCCAGAAAGGTTAATTGTTGTCTTAATCTTAACCAACTGTTTTGTGTATCTGGTGGAAGCACATCGTCCCATCCTGACTTTAATTTCCATAGATGCTAAATGAAAATTTTTGAATTCATTATTATGGGCCTCACTAATCCTAGAGGGTCAAAGCTTAATACAATACCCAAACAAATCCGAATTTGGATTCCACCATAAACCTAGTACCTTACATGCAAAATCACCTACTTTACTTCTTGCTAAAACATATTTAGCTTCTTGCCTTTCTATTGGTATAGAACTTAATATGGCGGGATGATTTGCGCACCACTTGTGTAAGGGAAATTTACCAGTTTCCAGAATCATTATTATTTCCCGTTGTAGAGATTGCACTTCTTCTATCGTATTACCGCCTGTCAGCAGATCATCAACATAAAAGTCGCGTAGTACTATTTCAGACCCAGCGGTAAACCGATCTTTGTTTTCTATTGCAAGTTGCTTCAAACATCGCGTTGCTAAATATGACGCTGATGCAGTTCCGTAAGTCACCGTCTTTAAGTTGTAGGTTCGCAGAGGTTCATTGCTGTTTTCTCTCCAAAAATCCGATGTAAATTGCAATCTCGATCAGTAAGCTTGATCTGCCGATACATTTTCGATATGTCTGCGGTCATAACATATTTATGCTCCCTGAATCTGATGACTATGGATATGAGGTCCTGTTGTACTATGGGCCCAACCTTCAATGTATCATTTAATGAGATTCCTGAATTCGTCTTACAGGATCCGTCAAATACGACCCTCAGTTTTGTAGTTGAGCTGAAGTGATTTGTCACGCAATGATGTGGCAGGTAATAATAAGGTTTCAAAATTCTTTCTTCGTCGTTTACCACAACCATGTGGCCCAATGCTTCGTATTCCTTCATAAATGAAGCATATGTCTCCTTTAGTTTTGAGTTTTTGTTTAATCGTTTTTCTAAACTTATGAAACGTCTTAATGCGATTTCTCTGGATTCGCCAAGTTGGTGAATTTTGTCGTTCAATGGTAGGCTAACCACGAAACGCCCAGAACTATCTCTGGTGGTTGCTTCTTCAAACGAACGCTCACAATCCCTTCCCTCCGGTGACAATATTCTGTCACAAAATCTCTCTTCAACCTTCCAGAATTGCTTAATTTGTTCTTCTAGAGAAACGCTATATCCACAAGTTATTGTTTCCCGTGAAATTTGACTCTTTGAATCTGCCTTCCCAGTTACAACCCAGCCAAACTTGGTGGCATAGAGTGATGGTAAATTCTTGCCTAAGCAAATGCGTTCATTACCTAAGATGTCAAAAAATAACTCAGCGCCAATCAGCATATCTATTTTATTCCTAGTATGGAATCTGGGATCTGCTAATGCTATGCCTTCTAGTATGGGCCAATCAGAAATATCGATGGTGGGTAAATGAAATGTTATTTTGGGTATTATTAGAAAGTCGCCTTCACAGTTGTATTCGCTGAGAGCATGATTTTATTTGGCAATACACTCTCTTTAACTCTTGGGTAACATTTGCTCCGATCCCACTTATACGAGCATGTGGTTTGCTCCAAGGAATCTGTAACTGAGATGCCAGACTCTTGGTTATAAAATTTGATTGCGATCCGCTGTCTAAAAGAACCCTGCATGGCACAGCCATTACGATCTAAGACCTTTATTATGGCGGTTGATAACAGAACTGTTGAGTTCTTACCATGTGATAATGTGTTTTGTGATATTTGAGAGTTGTTGGTATTTTCGGTTGCATGACTGGTTGCTTGTTGCACAATTGTACCTGCTGGCCCTTTCGATTTGGCTTCTTTGTGTAGTAGAGTGTTGTGTTTTCTGGTACAAATCTTGCAACAGCCCGCTTGACAGTATTCTGTAGAATGATTGTTTCTCAGACAGTTCAAGCACAATTCTGCCCTTTTTGCTACATTGTATCTCTCGTTAACGCTCTGTTTCTTAAAATGTGTACAATTGTATAGTTTATGTTTGTTTTGACACATCTCGTACCTATCCTGTTTTGTGACAGCTGCATGATAGCTTGAAGATCGTCCGATGTATTTCTTGGAAGAACTCATTGAGCTCTGATTTGTTGGTCGTTCAACCTCTAACGATTCTAACAGCTCTGCTCGTTTCTCTAAAAATTTAATGAAACTATCCAGTGATGGTAGTTCGTTTTTTGAACACAACTTTTCCCAATCCTGGAATGCACGATTATCGATTTTTTGTGATAATATGTATATAAGAATTACGTCCCATGAGCTAGTTGGTAAACCCAAGCCCACTGAGTGATCTTAAATGCTTGACTACTGCGTCGATAATGTTTCGAATTTTCGCAGCCGATTCTTTATCTGCACGTTCACATTCGAATATGGCCTTCAAGTGTTTTGTTACCAGTAAGCGTCTGTTTTCGTACCTGTTCTGAAGTAATTCCCACGCTAAGATATAGTTTTCGCTGCTTGATTCTAGCGAAGCGATAAGATGTGAGGCTTCACCTTGTAATGACGATCTCAAATAATGAAACTTCTGAATTGGTGCTAAATCCTTTCTATCATCGATTAACGAAGTGGAGGTTTCTTTGAACGATAAAAACCTTTCATAGCTTCCATTGAATGTTGGTAAATTAATTTTTGGCAGTTGGACTAACTGGGTTGGCGAAACCACCAATTCGTTAAGCTCCTGCTTTACCAAAGTGGGTTTATATGCGTTCATTATTGTCTTGGTAAGCCCAACAGTTTTGAAATATTCATTTTCGAATGATGCGCGCTCTGCATTTTCTTCTGAGGACTCAGGTATTTTGGATTCTATTTCGTCCTGGACCTCTTCAAACTCATCAAATACTCTCTCTATTTTTTGTAGTCTACTCTCCAATTCGAATACGTTACCCTCGGAGAATTGCCCTAAATATGTTTTGAATCTTGTTATTTTCGCTTTTAACTGGCCCCTCTTAGCATGAAGTTCTTTTATTTCTTTATCCATATTTTTTTTATTTAAATTGATATGCGGCGAAACGATATAGTGTAGAAACGATATAAATATTGATACAACAAAATAAGTTTACAAATTATTACGAAGATAAAGAAATATATAAAAAGAATGAATGCCCTCGTTAACGTATTATAGATGCAATTTAAATTAAAGAGGATATGGAAATAAGAAGGATTTAATAGAAAGAGAAAGATCAGGAAGGAAGTGATTATAAAAAAAAATGTAAAGTGAAATGATAATTGGTGACAGGATATTTAGAGTCTCACTAATAGTACACTTACTTGATATTGTTCTTCTAATATCTTAAGCTGCTCAACTCTGGTGTCGTTATCCGGCTTATGGAGGACCACTATGTGCGTTGTAATAACTGATACTGCCTTTTTGAAAAGTAGTTTATTTTAAATACTGATAACGAGCTCTCACAATTCAATGTTCCTGCTTAGACGTTTACCAACAGACTGACACTATACAATAAAAAATCTGGTGTGAAACACTCACACAACTTTCTCTTACTCCAGTTCTCAAAATGATAATTGACAAATTTTATAGTTTGTGTACCACAATTTAATGAAATTCGTCGAAAACTGGAAAAACTGTTCAGTAAAAGCGCAGTTTACAAATTTTCTAAGAAACTCCGAATGTTGGCCTTCTATTTATTTCTAATTAAGTTTTTTTGGATAACAGAGTTGTATAATCAACTATGATAGCACTTTAGGGAAAAACATATCCCCACCCCTCCCCTAAAAGTGCCCTTAAATGAATTTTCCTAGAAAAATGTTATAAATAGAAGTTGTAGCTCTTGGTATGTTTAGTTTATATGCGAAGTTTCAAAAAAATCGTCGGAGCCATTTTGAGAAAATTGCGGAAAAAGTGAAGAAATCATTTAGTAAAGTGGTTAAAGAAACGCAACTTTCCGGTTATCGATTTTTTCAAACTCGGGAATTTCAACAACATATTTAATTCTAATTCACATTATTTAGATGACAGAATTGTCTAATAAACTGAAATAGCACTTTAGATGGAAACCTAACTCCACCCCTCCCCCAAAAGTGCCCTTCAGTGCATTTTCCCGGAGAAATGTTTCAAATAAAAGTTGTAGCTCTTTGTATGTGTGGTTGATGTTTAGAGTTTAAAGAAAATCGTCGGAGCCATTTTTGAGAGAATCGCAAAAAAGTAAAAAATCTAACTAGTAAAGTGGTACTTCCGGTTGAGGAATTTTGACAGATAACGTAGTGTCAGATCCCACGGTGATGCCTAAATGGAATATCAAGTTTTAACTTTCTACGGTTTTCGTTTTTGAGCTATGCTGTTCACATACATACATACATACACACACACACACACACACACACACACACACACACACGGACACACACAACACAGCCATTTGCTAAAACCATTTTTTGGACTCGGGGGACATCAAAAACGGATATTCCGGTTGAAAATCGATATCGAAAAAATTGGACACGCTTACAATACTTCCTCTTACTAGGAGTAAGAGAAAGTAAAAAGAATGTAAAACGAGAGGGAGAAACAAACTATAATTACAGTCATATCATAAATACATTTAGTTTAAACAAAAAAAAAAGAATCTGAATAATAATAATAAAAAGAATAACTTTATCAAAATTAAATTCCACAATTAAATTATATCTACTATATAGCCAAGCGTGTGACGTAAAATTAATAATACCAATACTCTTTTCACCATTGAGGAATAACATCAACTGTGATCTAGATAGTTTGTTGCAACTAACATAAAGGGGAACGTAACTGAAAGTGAGTATGGAACGCTCAGCGAAAAAGTGATCAACAAAAATAATTATTACTCATAAAGTTACTGGAAATAATTGGCACCATTTTTTTTTTTTTTTTATGAAAATTACGAAAATAAAAATAAATTAAAAAAATCAGTTAATTGCGACTTCTAGTTAACAGATTATGGTGGGAGATTTTTATATTTGGCCGGTTCATAGAACACGCGAGATATATATTGGGGCTCCATCTGGTATATCACAAAAACCTCACCCTCCTCGCCACACGTCATCTTTCACTCCACACATACACCTCCTGCATTTTCTAGAAATATATATATATTTTTTTTTCCTCAATTCCGGGGACTCAGAGAACTGTTTCCGGTATTTAAAACTAAATTTAAACAATCTGACATACATGCAATATTTCTATTATGAGAAATAAAATTGATCCAACTAATGTGGTGGCGAAATGTCGGTAGAAAAAAAAGTAATAAATTATAATGGAATAATATTTTCCAAGAAAGTATTACAAAACTATTTACGACCAATTTTAGTAAACTGAATTATATTATGACTAACGGCCATAGCCGTCATGATAGTTTGGAAATTTTTGTTTTATAATTTAAATAGTCAACTGTATCTAGTGCAATAATATATTATTGAAAAAAAAAAAAAAAAAACATAATTTAAACAACATGTTTGAATTTGACTTTTGTTTAATATTTTTGAATATTCAAAAAACTGTTGAAAAAGGTTTGACAATCAAAAATATAGCAATATGATAAAATGAATTCATCAGCTGAACAAGTAACGATTACATCTGACTCAGTTTCAAGTATTTTACATTCATAGCAATCAATTGTTGTCAGTGTAATCAAGACTTTTGACCGATTAATATATATGAAAATTGTACCTCTATATGTTTTGTTTTGACATCCGTTCGAATCAATCACAAATCAAATTAACTGTAACAGCTATGTCACGCTGATGAAAATATTTTTTTTTTTTACGTAGTATTCAACTCAAATTCATATCTGATGAAATAGTAATTAAAAAAAAAAAAAATCATAATTCAAATATAAAGACGAAAAAGTACATAATAAAAATTAAAAAAATAAGAAAAAAATCTGTCGTGAAACACTCACACAATTCTCTTATGCTAATTAATACAATTTAATCAAGAAATTCTCTTTAAAATTAACAATGTTACAATGTTTAGTTGAGCTGGCCATGAAAATGGTGGGTGAGGATTTTACTTGTATACCTGAGCGGCGGATATGTGGAGCTCACATGTCAAAACTAAGAAAGCTTGTGCGAATTTAAAGTTAAACTTAACCGACAGACCTCCAGTACCTCCCTAAGAAAAACGTTGTTAACTTTTTTGAGAAAATTAAAAAAAAAATCTGTTATTTTATCCGTCGTAGCATGCATATTCCTTTTTCTTCCTGACCGGTTTCGGATTTTCATTTATCGTCACAGCAAATTCACCAAGTTCGTGTAGTGAGTTCACTTCAATGTAATGTTTCTGTTACCCTCACACTTGTTGGTTGTATATACATGTGAGGAGGTTATAAGGTTATGTTACTATGTGTGTGTGTTTAATAACAAAATGGAATATTATAAATTATGATTAGACATTAGAAAATAGTGTCTAATAAATAGCATGTTTTGAAGGATACTTTATACTTAACTAAATTTTAATAGTGTTTTATCAAGTCATTTTCATTAGGAGGGTGATAAGTTATACTCCTGAAATAAAAAGCTGCGCGGCAGAAAACCAACCGGAAATAATAACCATTTAATTTGACAATGAGACAAATCACAGCCCCGAGAGAACCAAGCCGTTAAGTTGACAACAGGACCAGTTTATTAACACTACCCAGGAAAACCAGAAGTTCTGTGGGCTATCACTGGGTGTAGCAAACATCATCTGCATAGATGGAGAGGATAATTTTAGGGTTACTACAAATTTTAGGGATACAGGAAAAATACAAAATATATATTAAGGTGAGATACCTCGGTGAGATACCTCGGTGAGATACCTCGGTGAGATACCTCTGCTTAATACAAAAACAGCAAAAATATAAATTCAGTGAAAATATTGAGTGAACTGGGTAAAATATAATATATGTGTGTAAGCAAAATGGGAAATTAAAATATTAAACGTATAGGAAAAATAAATATATGAATTAAATTTAAAAATGGGTAGCAAATATTATTTATTATCACTTTCAATAAGCCAAAACAATGGCGCTTACCGTGAAACGCAGAATTCTTGTTACCAGTGTTGGAAGACCCATATGTCCTTAGCCCATATCGGGGAAAAGTGGACACAGGAAAAAATAGGAATAAGGAAATAATTCGTATTTGCCTGTAACTCTTGAATCTTGACCAATACATTACTACTTGGCTGAGGATTGTAGATAATAATTAAAATAGGCTCCCAGAAGCTGCACTGCAGGAAACCAGCCGGTAGTAACAACCATGTGATTTCACAATAAACCTATGCAGGCCCGAGAGAACCGAGCCGCTAAGCCCACAAAAGGACCAGTTTATTAACACTACACAGGAAAACCGGCAGTAACAAACTTGGGTATTCACAATTAAGGGCAACCGAACTGGCCTAATTTGTATAGGTAGAATGAATATTAAGTGTGCTGCATTACAACTTGCTCGTTCGAACGTTACATGACGACTGACAGAGAGAGGATAAAAAGCATAGGTTACCCCCTTTCTACACTTAGGACACAGCCTAATAGATTAGTAAATTATTATCAAGGCAGTATAATACCCTTTCCGAAACAAAATTATTGTACGCTGTTGGCGGCAAATTTAAATTTATATTAAATACCGAACAGACGTATTTAGGAACATGTAAAACATTAACACAATTTTTCCTATTTAGGAAAAGCTGGTATAAAATAATTTATATTTAAAAGCGAGTTAAGGAAATCAAATAAAAAATGAATTAAATTATTTGAATGCTTATTTTAATTTATATTTATATATAATATATTGCCAGTGAAGGAATATAAGATGGAAAAAAAATGATTATAAAACCAAGTGATAAAGATTGATTTATATTAGATAGAGAGGGGGGAAATGGAGTGCATTATCCGTGCCATATTGTTCTTGAAAAATTAATAGGCACTTACAGAACGTGAGAAAATTTTATATTTGAAAATAAAATCTTAATCGCTGTATAACGGAATTTCTTAACGATCAATAAACCAGAATGAAAAACTAGGCCAACCATCTTTTTAGTTAGTATTATATTATTAATATTCAATGTTAGATTCTTTCCGTGTTTAATAAATTAACACAAAATTACCTCTTCACCTAGTCGTGCCATAAATACTGATCCAGCCACAAAAATTCAATCAAGGATTAAAAAGATTATATTGCGGGCTCGAATTATAAAAACTGCTCGAATATATCGTTATCTGTTAGTTGCACCCTGTAAATAATTACTAAAGGTTTAAAGGCTCGTCTATATGATTTTTTTTTTTATCATTTCATTAAAATATAGTGGGGTGATAAAAAAAAAAGACGTATTGCTGTAATAGCTGTTTACAAATCAGCTACTCAGATTTTTGAGACAATGCAGGGAGACCCTCTCTTTCAGCGAGCTCCTTCATATAGTTCTTACTGAAAACACGATTAAAGCTGTGGCTACCTGAATCAGAAGAAAGAAAGAAAGAAAATTAAAATTCATGTCTCACGAGATATGTATCTCAGAAAGGTTCATGGAAACATCGATATTGTGTTTTGGTGATAAGTGAGCTATCAAGGGACATCACAAATCCATTTTTGTGAAAAAGGGGTTAAAAACTGCACGAAGAATCAGCAAGAGGTTTTTTTAGAACTCCCGTAAATCAAAGCCTTTTTTAAAAAATAATCTTAAGGTATTTTAAATAAGATTCAGCATCTGTCCACAAGAGGCAAAGGCTAAGACTGAATGCTCATGAGTTTATGGTGCTGCAGATTGGCCATAAGGAATCTCAGACCTCGATCCCCGGAACTACAGTAATCCGATCAAATCTTAAGGAATATCAAAGACATTGTTATAATGGGGTTGTTGAGGAGAGTAATTAGGTTTGATTAAATGAACGAGATATGCTGACACTAATATAATGTAGCTAAGTTTACACTAACTGCACTTGACTTTATAATGAAAATGATAGAATGAATGGTGAGAATGGAGATATGACACGATGCGGTTGTATTGTTGTATCTGATACATTCCTTTAGATAGATTCCCACTGGCTTATATACACAGGTTCTCCCACTCTAGCCTGTCTAATCAGAGAGTAGTCTCTGTTAACCAGAGAGGGCCTCTCTTCTCTCTGCTGTGGTTGCATTATCTTTGCGGTACTGCTGAATGATGTATCTTTGTAGTTCATCTGGTTTGGCTACGAGTTTTGTTGTAGCTAGCCTGGGTTTGTTGAAACTAGCGAAGTTGACGTAGACTAGCTTTTGGTGCAGAAAGCTAGCGATGATGCTGTTGCGAGCTAGCCAGTGTTGTTGAAAGCTAGCTATGATGATGAAAACTAGCTTATAAAACTTAAATTACTTCGAATAAGTGTGTAGAACAAAATGATAAAATATGCACACTAAATTTAGGAACAATGTTATATAACATAAATAAACGACAGAAGTATAATTTTAACCTATAATAGTCACTTAAATAACAGATTCACTAGCGAAATGCACAAATTCAATCTATATCAAGTTAAAACAAATTGAACAGATTTAGGTAAACTAGAAAGAACTGAGCAAATCACAATGGATTAGAGATATTTTCCGTGATAGCCGGCTTCTTTTTGTGGTCATCGACCGGTTACGAGCGTTCGCCCATCGTCTCTTAATAATAGTTTAAGGTACTTAGCCTCACTGGCTCCATAGTTGTCGTGGTTGGTTCCGCAGAGCTGGAAAGCATCAGAGATATTTTCCGTGATAGGCTGCTTCTTTTTGTGGTCATCGACCGGTTTCGGGCGTTCGCCCATCATCCTAGAAGTTCTGAAAATCTAGTATCAGATGATGGGCGAACTCCCGAAACCTGTCGATGGCCACAAAAAGAAGCAGGCTATCACGGAAAATATCTCTGATACTTTCCAGTTCTGCGGAACCAACCACAACAAAAATCACAATGGATATTTCGTCTTTTATAATGATAATAGTAATAATAATAATGATGATGATGATGATAATAATAATAATATAATGTTAAGAAATCTGAAGAGATAGAAATGGTTTAATTTTGCTTTTATTTACTTCTAAAATGTTCTGGTAAGTATTAAATTGTCCTAAAACTTTTGATTGAGACATTAAACATTGAAATGTTAGTATACTTTACAAATCTAGTATAGTTTACAGTAACACAACATATTTTGTTACTATATACCCTGTTTTAGAAAGAGTATTTAGTCAAACTTTTAGAACTAATATTTTGCTTTAATGTTAAACTATACTTAATTTAGGTAACATTAGAAATCGGATTTGATTATTAAAACGCTTCTACAACATAAAACAAAATGATTTTGAATTATTACTAACATTCTGCACTAAAAACTGTTAAAGAAAATAGTACGTGAGAGTGTTAAAGAGTAAGTGGGCCATTCCCTGGTGTGATCTGTAGTGAACTGTAGCAACTGGACAACGGCCAAGGGAGACATTCCAGTGTCTCATTATAGGGCCAGCCTTGTTAGACAATGAGATGAAGGGAAACAGCCGTTGCTATACTAGCAAGATACAACCATTGTCCCAAAGGGATAGTATGCTTTCATCCCAGTTTCCAGGTTGCAAAATGGGTTTGCAAGTAGAATGGATAATTCCCTTGTTGCATAGTACAAGGTGATTAGGTTGTCTATACCTTATCAAACATTTTATATATGTATCTAGATAAAATACAGTTTTTTCTACTTCTTTTTAGTTTCTCTTTCTGCTAATAATGCATTGTTAAGGCTTTTTTTAATTAAATGTATGTGTGGTCAGCATAACTCAAAAAAAGGAAAATAGCAGAAAGATCAAACTTAATATTTCGTTTGTATGCTGTCAGAAAAACTGACTATGTGGTTCGGACAAAATTGGCCAACCGAATGTTTTTTTTTTTTTCAGTTTTTTGATTTTCTTGAAAACACTTCAACGATTTTGGTCATACTTTGAACATATTTCAGATCTTTGATATATATTTGAAATATTTCTCTGAGAAAATTCATTTAAGGAGAGATTTGATGAAGATTATCCTTTTCGATAAAGTAAAAATAAATTTCAATTTATTATATGATTCCATCATCTATTAATAAGAATTAAATGTGTTACGCAAAATGTCTAGTTTAAAGAAAATCGATTGGTGAAATGTGGTATCTGAAGTTTACTAACTGTAAACAGTTTTAAATGTTAAAGATTGAAAAAATTCAAAGTTGAGAGTTAGAAGAAAAAAAGGGGGGGTGAGGAATTGACGTTAATAGTATTTATTAATAGTTATTAATAAATAGTTTATTAATAGTATTTAAATAATATTTATTTCATAGACAAGAGTTATTTATTAAATATCAGTTTTATTCGTTATTGCGGTGGGGTCCACAGAGCTGGAAAGCATCAGAGATATTTTTCCGTAATAGCCTGCTTCTTTTTATGGTCATTTACGGGTTTCGGGCGTTCGCCTATCATCAGGATGTTTTGTCAAAACAATGTGGAAACATAGACTTGCTCAGAGCGACTGTATAAACCAAATTTGCTCTGCGCATGTCTATGTTATCACATTAGTTTGACAAAACATCCTGATGATTGGGTGAATGCCCGAAACCGGTCGATGACCACAAAAAAAAGAAGCACGCTATCCCGGAAAATATTTGTAATGTCAATTTTATTAATATAGTAATAAAAACAATTTACTCGTATTAAATAATATTGTATTTCTTTTGCAAAAAGGTATTATAAGAATATGTAAAAACATGCAATGCAAAAAAAAAAATAATTTACTATTTCGGAACCTGCCAAGAAAAGCTAGAAAGTTAATTTATAAAACAGTGATCCGGCTCGTAATCAGGTAAGCAAGTAAGACAGTGGACCATGACAAAGGAGGCTGAAAAGACTCTATTTATATGAGAGAGAAAAGTGTTGCGGGAAAATGTGTACCCCGGAAGAAATGTAGAAGTAAGAATTCCCCTTTCAAATGCAGAGCTTCGCAACCTGTTCCAGGAGAGTGACCTTGTAACTAACATAAAAAAGATAAGGCCAAGCTAAGATAGTTGATGCATGTAGAAAGAATAACGGAAGAAAGGATTCTGTATGCCAAACCTGGGGGGGGCAATGGTTAAAAGGAAATCCTAGACTTGCCTGGCTGTAGTATATCGAGGTCAATCTCCGTAGGTTGGGCGTCAGAATGTGGCGGATAAAAGCTCGAGACCACCAAGAGTGGCTCCAAATTGTTTGTCCCCGGAGAAAGTCTTCAGTAACTGTAGCGCCACTAAGTAAGTAACTAAGTAAAAACAGAGCAGTAAACTTTCGAGAATTTTTCTTATAGAAAAATGGCAGATTGTTCATTTTAGAAATGTTTATAGAACGATAAGGAAATGTATTAAAATATAATTATTTTCTGATATTTAAATTATAATATTATAAATCTTGTAATTTAGGCTAAAATTATTTTTTTTTAAATTCCATGTATTTTAATATTATTGCTATATAAGCCGTGCCAGTAATTAAGTACTATTAACAAAAATTAGAAAAATTAATGCCTTTTTAAAAAAAAATATATATTTTTTAATTTTTTGTTTAATTTAATCAAAAATTATAATATAAAAAATATCTTCTGAACCTGAGTTATTCAAATAAATAAAAATATAGCAGCATCCCGTAACTGATAATAATAGTAGTCATGTTGTTCTGATTTATCAACGCATATTGAAAGAAAAGAATAGTTCGGGTTTCCATTTCAAAATTTATAAATGTTGATATAATGGAGTTGATGAGGAGAATTAATTAGGTTTGAATAATTAGACTGAGATCTGAAGACACTGTTTTAATATGGCTATAAGCTTTTACATAAACTGCACTGGGCTGTAATGATTTTATAGAATAAAAGGTGGGGGTAGAGATATGACACGATGCGATGTATGGTTGGAAACTGATAGATTGATAGATGTCTAGATCTCTTACTGGCTTATTACAGGTTCTCCCCACTCTAGCCTGCTTAAGTCAGAGAATACCAGAGAGAGTCCGTTTTCTCTCGGTTGGGCTTGACTTTCTCTCTCTCTTGCCGATACAGTTGATAAACGCTGAACTTATTTTCAAAATGGATTCTGAAATTATTATACAAAATATTCAGACAACATAAAAGACAAAGAATTATCAAAAAAAAAAAAAAAAAATCAAACAACAAAATATTATTATTATTTATTGAATTAATATTTATAAAAATCTGAAAATTTGAAAGAATGGATTTAATCACAACTAGCTTTTGAACAACAGCTTAATTTAGTAATTTTATCCAGGACTTTAAATTTTGCTTAATTGAAAGTTGGCAAAACTATATTAGCTTTTTTTTTAATCTCTAGAGATTAAAAACTTTTTTTTTACTCTCTTACAGATTTAAAGTTGGGCATATTTCCTGACTTAATGGAATAACTGACAGATAACAAATTGTTCTTATAGCAAAAATATTAAATAACATTACTCGTATATAGATTCTAATCTAAATAAAAAATATGCTCTTTATTAGAATGATTCTATCTAATAATGAGATATATCTATACATGAGCCGCTCATTTGGCAAAGCAATTAACTCTATAAAATAAAAAGTAATAAAATAATATAACATTATTTTTTAAAATTTCTTTAAAAATATAAACTAACGACATTATAAAATGTATAAGATAAAATATATATATGTAACGGCAAGAGAGAGAACATTGGCCGCCCGACCGAGAGAAAACAGGCCCTCTCTGGTACTCTCTGACTTAAGCAGGCTAGAGCGGGAGAACCTGTATATAAGTTAGTGAGAGATATACATCTATCCATCTATCAGATTTAACCATATACATCGCATCGTGTCATATCTCTTACTCTTACCTTTTATTCTATAATGTTGAAGCTGAAGCGGGATTCTCAAACGCTGCCACCAATATAATGGAGTTGATGAGGAGAGAAATTAGGTTTGATTAATTAGACTGGATATGAAGACACTGTTATAACATAGCTATAAGTTTACACAAACTGCACTGGACTTGTAATGATTTTATAGAATAAAAGGTAAGAGTAAGAGATATGATATGATGCGATGTATATGGTTGAATCTGATAGATGGATAGATGTATATCTGTCACTGGCTTATATACAGGTTCTTCCACTCTAGCCTGCTTCAGTCAGAGAGTACCAGAGAGGGCCTGATTTCTCTCGTTTGGGCCTGTGTTCTCTCTCTTGCCGTTACAATGTACTTCGAAAATTTTTGAGTCACTAAGAGAGGTATTCGATTTGATAAGTGAAGAAAAGGAAGTAATAACATCAAATTCACATTCTTCTATACTGGGACTGATTAAATATTTTACTGTTGGTGGGGAGAAGGGGGCAAATCAGCACTAAACAATTTATGTTATTATAAGTATTTGCTTCTGCAGTAGGCAGACAGTAACTGATTAATTATTTATTTATTTTTTTCTGTGATAAAACAGCACTAAACAATTTACCGTTATCAAGTACTTAGATTAGATTCTGTGGGGTACCAAGCCTATGCCACCGCGACCTCTATGGGTTTATTGTGGCACCCACGACAAGGGCACTACACCCCCCTAGATCACGGCATGATCTTTGGCGCATACTTCTTAATGAACTTTTTCGCCTGCTTAAACTTTAATCCACCAATCTTGTGATGGGTGCACTTTTATAGGCACTTTGAGATACTACAGTAGGGGCCGCTGGAGCCCTACCGGGCTAGGCGATCAGCCGCTTCATTGTTCCCGGGCCTCGTGTGCTCCGGTATCCACACGAGAAAAGCCCTATTTCGGGTTGCTAACTGGAGGCTATATTGTATTTGCCTTTGCGTTATTAGAGTATGGATTTATTTAGATGAATTTGTGATAGATGCAAGAAATTATATCTATTTGAATTTGAAATATGAAAATTAGGAAGAAAAATGCGAGCTTGTTGGCAAAAGGGTACACGCAGGTAGAAGAGTACAGTTATTGGAAAAGTTCATGAACCTTGATAGCATTGTTCTCACAGGGGAGGAATTGAACGAACAATTAGAAGACATTCCTTCAAGTACAGTTTTGTTGTAGACACTCAGAAGCAGAACACTTGTTTTTCGCTCTCTCGAGCGTCAATGCATATTAATAAGTTAATCATTCCTTTGCAAATAACTTGTAGTTATAATTTTAATAGAATATATTTATTGTTAGCAGTGGTGACTACTTTCTTATTACTAATACTTCTCTCTTAGACATATATACTTACAAGCCCTTTTACAAAATCGCTCGTGCTACTATAAACATACACACAATTATATTTCAAATTTTTGAAATAAATTACTTTAAATTTTAATGTCAAAGCATTTGATTGTCTCCTAACTTTTTACATTCATAATAAATTACCCTAATAAAAAGGATTAACACCATTAAATGATATTTTTTTGGCCATTAAGAGCATATTTTTTTTGTCCAGACAGATTCGATGGCCAATAAAATGTTGTCATTTAGTGGTGGTAATCCATTATTAATAGGGAAACTTATTATGAATTATAAAAAGTTAAGGACTTATAATGGGTTTGACGAAGGAGAGAAATAGTTTTGGTTTGAATGAACAAACTAGATATGGCTGAACACTGTATAATGTTAAAAGTGAAGCTGACTGTCTGGACTTTACAATAAATTGGTAGAGTATATCATTTTTGTCTCTCTTTCTCTGCTATGGATCCTCTCTTTGGATCCAATTACAGAATCAATGGTTTGACACTAAAATTTAAGAAGTTTACAAAGTGGAATCGAACGATTTGGCTTATGAAATGACTCATATATTGCTTAAAAAAAAAAAAAAAACTCCCTTAAACACATGACAAAACCAGAATTTTATTGAAAATAGGCCTGATTTATAAAAGACTTTAGAGACGCCTTTACTTCTTATGAATATTTAATATAAACTCCGATGGAATCATGTATACAATTATACTGAAAACAATTTGGGGATGCGCTTTACGGAAAGATAACAAAAAAAAAAAAAATTGTATAATATAGTAGACTCCCTTTTTTTTTTCATTCTACGTGCGACACCATCCATGAACTAGACGTTGGCAAAGAATCTTTTGAATTTTAATAAAGGCTTTGAAGAGATATTTGATTTTTACCAATTTCCTGCTGCAGGGGTAAAAATTAAAAGACTTTTCCCCCCTTTTTTTTCAAGCTATGGGTTTAGGAAAAGGGGGCTAAAGATTCTACTTCTTCCTGGCTCAACGTGGACTTATTTCTTTCTTTCTTTTTTTTTTTCTTTTTTTTACATTCTCGTTGAAAGTTAATTTACTTTTTAGCAAGTCTGTTCTTCCATTCACTTGTTCAAGACAACACCAGATTTTATCAAACTCCTTCTTCCAGTAACATATTTCCAAATTGATTCAAACAATTTTTAAATTAAACTTTAAAACACAAGATGATTCAAACAAAAAAAATAAAATAATTTTTATTTGTAACTATAATATATTGTAACGTTTTCCCCTCTAAATTAGCTACTGCAACTAATTTTAAGTGGGCGCGTTTAGATAAAATACACTAAACTTCAATAAGAAAAACATCAATTTATTGTATTATAAATACAACACTTAATTATAATTAATTCACAGTTTAAACCACAAAAGTTTACTTTGTTAACTATTTATACACTTTTCACAAACGTACACTTAGTTTGTAACAAGAAACACTCTGTTGTCCCACTATTTATACCGGTGGAGAAGGGTCTAGAACTTTCTCAACTCTTCTAGAAAGAGCTAAAGCGCGCCGCCAGCGCTTCCTAGCGGCCATTAGGAGAACTTGAAGTACCTGCTTTCTCTCCTAGATGGCAGTGGCTGCGTTACAATATGTTAATTAATTGGTTTATATACATAAGTATGTATATATATTATGTTATATATATTCTTTAGCTATATAACTTTTTAAATTAGTATAAAAATAAAATTGCCTGTTCTTTCGACTGAGTTTTTTTCAACTTATCTATTACCTAAACAGAATATAATTTTTCGTTTTTGTATTGTTTTATGTACAACCGCTAAAAACTATTCTTTCAGGAACCTTCGAAACATTTGTTTACGGGAAGTTCGAGAATTTGTCTTAATCCTAATAATCCTTTTGCTACGGTAAATTAATTATGGTTAGGAAATTAAATCTAATTGAATAGTCTTTATTTGCACAAGAACTAAATATATTATACTAACACAAGGTGAAAAGTTCTCGACCTAGCCCATAGATAGCACTGCTACAAATGAAATTACTGTTTTCTTATGTTGGCACACTTGCTGGAAAAGTAAATATCAAATATGAATTTGATCAGACAATTAGTTATGTTTTATACGGCTGTTTAAAGTAAGCGTGTTGTGTGTTTTTGAAAAAATGAATAAACTTGAATACCGTTTCATCATAAAATTCTTCGTTTTGAATGGTTTAACGCCATAGAAATTCATCCAAATTAGGTGAAATTGTATAAGGAGTCTGCACCTTTGTTATCAACAGTAGAAAAATGGTCAGCTAAGTTTAAACGTCGTCGTTAAAGGTCGTTCATCGATTGAAGTTGATCTACTAACGGACAGCCAAAAACTGCAACTACCAAAGAAAATATCGAGAAGATACACAATATGGTTCTAGATGATCGACGATTAAAGATATATGAGATAGCTAAGGTTGTAGGCATCTCAGAAGAAAGGGTACAGCACATTTTACACGAAGAACTCAATATGAGAAAGCTTTGTGCAAGATGGGTGCCGCATTTGTTAACTGCTGTTCACAAACAAATGAGGAATCGAGTTCCTCAGCAATGTTTGTGCCGTTTTAAGAAGCGTCCAACTGAGATAAAACGTGGGTTCACCACTTTACTGAGTCAAAACAACAGTCCAAGCAATGGGTAGAAGCCGGTGGCTCTGCATCGAAGAAAGCAAAGAAATCCGCATTGGCTGGAAAGGTTATGGCTAGTGCTTTTTTGGAATCCAAAGAGATTATTTTAGTTGACTACCTGCCAAAGGGTCAAACAATTAATGGGGAATACTATGCACATCTTCTTCACTAGCTAGATGAAAAAATTAGAGAGAAAAGGCCTGGTTTGCAAAAGAAAAAAAAAATCCTCTTTCACTAGGACAATGCACCCGCCCACAAACGCGCTTTGGCAATGGGAAAATTGAGAGATTTGAAGCATGAATTGCAAACATCCTCCCTATTCAACAGATTTGGCTCACCCTGACTTTCATCTATTCCAAAACCTTAAAATTTGTGGCTGGAAAACGTTTTGAATCAAATGAAGAGGTGATAGCAGCGGTAAATGGATATTTTGAAGACCTTCCAGAATCGCAATTCAGGGACGGAATTCATGGAGAAAGTTGGACAAAATGTATTGAACTAAAGGGAGGCTAAAGGGAGACATTGAGAAATAATTGTTTTTTAAAATAAAAAACTCATTTTTCACTACTAGGCCGAGAACTTTTCACTTGCCCGTATAAGTGATTGATGACGATCTATGGAGAAACGTTTAAAATATAAAACGTAATGATAATACACTTTTTTGAAAAAAGTTTTCCTTACATAAAAAAGTTTTTACTATATTATCGAGAGAGAAAAAAATTGAAATTAATAATATCAATTGAAATATGAGTAGCAAAAATAGAGGCAGAAATGTACAGGTCATTGATATTACTAGTGTGTGTGTGTGTGTGTGTGTGTGTGTGTGTGTGTGTGTGTGTGTGTGTGTGACGTGTTAAAAGAAATCGGAAGGAATAAAAGAAGATAAAGAGAAGATAGCCTTCTTACAGTAATGCTGAGTTGTAGACGAGGATATGGAGGCTGAAGTGTTAGTAAAAGCTTCGTAGACCGGCCGACAGAAGTGTTGAAGTAACGTTCTACCGGAGGCGGTTAACCTTAGTGTGTGTATGTATCTCTCTCTTATCTTTACATCACGTCGTCACTTCTACACCACTCTCCTTTAAACTCCTCTAACGTATACATACTGTTCACTATCACCGTCTTCAAAGTACATTTTGCTCTTTCATTTTCACAGAAAATAGCCCTTAAGAATGAAACATAATATCAACGGAAATTTTCTTTTTTTTATTTTTAGAAATATTGGCTTCCCAGGAAGTGTGGCAATATTTAAATTATTTTTAAAAATTATATTTTAGAAACGAGAATGTATTTTACAGTTCTTACATAATCGGGCGATAATTGCACGGGACCGGGAATATGTAGGTTACATGATGAGGAAATAACGGAAAGCATATAACGATTTGGAGCTTGGAGATAAATTTTATGAAAAGAGAGCATCTGTCCATAAGGAAAGATAATTAGGAATTAATAGTGAATGGAAACAGGGTAAAAAGAGAGCGAATAATTTTTAAATATTTCGAAGGAATTATTGATGCTGATGGTGCTTCAAATATAGAATTAAAAAAAAGAATAGGAAACAGTGATAGGAATGCTCAATTCTGTCTTATGAAATTAGTAACATACTGTAACGTTTTACATAGTTACTGCAACTAGTTTTAAGTGGGTTCATATAGATAAAATATTCTAAACTTCAATAAAGAAAACATCAATTTATTGTTATACACAATAAATTACAAAATACAACACTTAATAATAATTACTTCACAGTTTAAACACAATTGTTCACTTTGTTCACTTTTTATACACTTTCCACAAACGTACACTTCGTTTGTAACTAGAAAACTCTCTCAACTCTCTGCGGTCCCACTATTTATACCGGTGGAGAATCTTCTACAACCTTCTCAATCCTTCCAGAAAGAACTAGAGCGCGTCGCCAGCGCTTCCTAGCGGCCACTAAGAGAACCCGAGGTTCCCACTTCCTCCCACAGATGGCACCACTGGCTGCGTTACAATACGAACAGATCAAAGAAGCTTAACTATAGCAGTATAGTAGAAAACACATTATTTTCTGCAGATAAATGAACCATAACTGTTATTTCAGGACCTGTCAACACCTGTCCGCGGAGATAGACTGAACGTGTGAAGGGGCTACACGTGTATGGAGACTAAGAAGAGGAGAATTAGAGAGATAATGGAAGTAAAAATTTTGAAAAGGATAGAGGAAAAAAATTAGGATTATTTGGAAATGTTATAAATTGAACCAAGAGAGAATTGCTAAAAAAAAATCTGGAAATGGGAAGCCGTTAGTAGGAGAAAATGGGGAACACTAAAAAAGACCTGTAGTAACGTTCTTCAAGCAGAGGAAGCGTAAAATTGAAACGTATGCAGAGATACGTTGAAAGATAAATTCGCTTGATGAAGCTCTTTAAAAAAATGAAAGAAGTTTGTAAACTCAAATATACAATTCCAAAAATTACATCTTTATTTCTAGTTTCGAAGGTAATAGTTACAGGAATCCAGAAGTCGGCTTACAAGCCTCAGCGACTCCAAGATATCAATGTCTTGCATGTGTTTTTTAGCGCATAAAGCTTCTACTAAATAAACTTTATTAGATTGGAAATTATCTCTCGAATTAAAGGAGATAGCCCAGTTTTTCCTACTCTAGGTTTCGTGACCACAGTCTCTCAAGAGCAAGAGAGAGAATTCTTCCGAGATAATAAACTTCATCGAATTTTGCCCTGAAGAACTGCAATCAATTGTATGTTGAACACCTTAAACCTTTTCGAATTCAAGGAAGCTTTTAGCAATCCAACTTCTGAAAGTGCAATTTGATATTTCCATGGATTTATAGTTGTATAGTGTATGATAAAACTAGTTTTCCATCATATCATCGATATTTCATGCCAAAAAAATTAAAATTATATATTTTTTTTGTCTATTTACTGTTAAAAGAGGAAGTATGCGATTGTGTGAAGTTTCCGAAATTGAGTTTTTATAGGAAATGTTGTGAGGGGCCCTGACTAAAAAAAAAAATGCTTTTAACGAATGGTCTGTGTATGTGTGGACGTTTAAACAGCATATATTCCAATAACGAGAAATCGTAGGAAGTTCCAATTTGACATTTCGTGTTTAAGTACCACCATCACAACAGATATGAACGTTTCGATGAAGATCTAACTACCAGTATTTTTCTAAATTGCTGAATGCTTTCTTCACCTTTTTCAGTTTTTTGCATTTTTTTTTTCGAAATCGACTCCAATGAACTTCTTTAAACTTCCTTTACTAACTATGCATTAGCCCGCAAGGGAAATCTCTTGCATGGAGTAACTTGGGGACTACTAAACAACATATACTCTACTCTTTACAGACAACGACAAATACAATACACAAACTAGGGTATTCGTCTTTAGTTAATTGGCGTAAGCCAAGGGAGAAGGAAAGGATAAGCACACACAATGGTAGGGCACCGGATTAGCGACGCGGTTCGAATCCAACATATTGCCCTTAGATTTGCTCTTACTAGGCGCCTCTACAGCTCACTGTTCGGTGATGGCAATGGTGTCTGTAGTTAGAGAAGGCTCCGGGGGAAGGGCAATAGACCTTTCAAGATGCAGTGCAATAATCCCCTATAATAATCTAAGTAAAGCTATCTAAAACTATGCACTTAAATGCCTATCATTTTTATCTAAAATGTTTTTCCAGGAAATTGATTTTTTTGGGGGTATTGTGGGGGTACAGTAATATTAAACTTTCCACTCAAGTATCATTTTAGTGCAATATATGGTTCTATCACCTGTATAATATTAAGATAAAATTCAAAGCATTGATAAAATTACATACATCGGAAACCACACGTACAAACTCACGAACTTTTCTAAAAAACTGGACACTAAGACATCTTTCAGAGCTAACAATAAATTAAGCAATAAAATTTGCACTCGTACTGAGACTATTGACGTATATGACAGCAGTGGGATTTATGAATTAAAATGCCTAGACTGTAGCGACATTTACGTTGGTCAGACCGGCAGAAAAATCGGGAAACGATTTGCCGAACACAACAGATCATACAAGTACGACAAAATTGATACGAATTATGCCAATCACCTAAGCACAAACAAACCTGATGACATCTTCACCACGATAAAACTAATACATCCAGGCAAAAAAGGACGATGACTGGAAACAGCAGAACAACTTGAAATATATAAAGACAAGAACAATACCTTATAAACAAGCAGACGAAATTCGCGAGTGAAGCACTATTCAAAATCATCTTACCACAATAACGTTAAAAAAAAAACCGCAATAAACAATATACAACCCACCTGGACCAAATAGTTTTTAAGTTTTAAAAAACCAAATAGATTTTAGTTTTAGTTTTAAATCAGTTAGTTTTTAAGTCGGTACTTAGGAATCAAAACAGCTTTAAAGTTAGTACATATGTGAATACTGTATGCAAGTCGAGAAAAAAAAATGCTGATGTGGAGTGTACGTTACTCTAAGGTTGGATAAAACATTATTTATAGAATTTTTCAATTAAATATTTATAAAAAATGTCTGTACTTAGGTTCGTTTAGGCTAGTTATATTTAGGCCTGTAAAGTACCCATATTTAAGTATACATGCATGCATGGATGCTGGTGTGTGAATTGTGAAAGGTGTAATGTGGAATGGAATGGCGTAATTATCAAACAACTTGCCTATATAGATTAATTGTTCAACAACATATTTATTTATCTATACTATCTTACGATCATTCAGCACATATTTTATCATTTCTTGTCAGTAACTATTTCACAACAGCCCACGGCTGACACAGTGTTATTTCGCTCTTTTATAAATACCTAAATATAATAGTAAGATAGTATGGGTAATTAATTATCTAAGTGAATTTCCTTTAAAAAACGTAGTTTAAGTTACCCATCCCCACATGTTGGATGTTTCCATTTTTAAAGGGAATAATATTCTCCATTAAAAGCCAGAAACATATATTTTCAAAACCAGTGTATCACAACTAAATTTGCTCTGTGCAAGTCTGTGTTATCACACTGTTTGACAACAAAAAAAAAACATCCTGATGATGGGCGAATGTCCAAAACCGGTCGATGACCAAACAAAAAGAAGCAGGATAATATCTCTGATGCATTGATAAAACTTCAAATTTGAAGAAGGTCGGTTTACCGAAAGTACGACTTTACAGAATTTTTAAGTTTTTTTTTGTAGGGGGGGGGAATTTTCTCAAAAATAGCTCCACTGATTTTCTATATAAACCTGGAATTCTAACTGTACAGACATATTAACCTAATCACTTTTATTTGAAGCATTTTTCCTCATTTGCTGTCTTCTGGATTATAATATAATCATTTTAAGTTCTACTTGTCCCCCTACCACATCTTATATTTATGTAAGTGAGTAAAAATTTCAAGTATCAAGAATATTTGTAAAAAATTTTAACTTTATTAATAGCAGTTAGTGAAAATCGTATGAGTGTATCTCGCCAGATTTTTTTTTTCTTTTAATTTTTATTGTTAAAAAAAAGGGTTTTTAATATCCAGAGAGTTTAGATATCTTTGATTGGCGTAGTAAATCCTTACTAATCTGCACCCGCTACATGTGTACTCAAGAGATATTTTAACAATGGTAAAGAGATGGAGAACAAAATAAAGACAGAGAGAGGTTGGTATTTGTGTGAGTTTACTACGAGGTGAGAAAGGACAGGAACATAGTAACGGCTACTGGTATTAACAGGATACAAAAGGAAAAGGTTTAGGTACAAAAAGGCGAAAAGAGAGAGAGAAAAAAAGGAAAAAAAAAATAGCTTCGAAATAAAAGAGTGTTGGACAGGCTGAACCATTCTGAAGTTTTTATTAGGGGGGGAGACCTGGTAGCTTCCTGTTTCCAGCACTGATGGTGAAGGTAATGTAGGCAAATCCTTGGCATCTACTCTCCATTGCAACGACCAGCAAAGTCTAGCACCCAACACGTTTTTAGAGTAAATCACTCTGTCTCTCTATCTCTGTTTCTCTCTCCCACTCACAACTACCACAATCCTCTCCCTTTGAGCGGAATTACCCTGGGCGGAACAGTCATTCTTCTCACACTACCCCGTTATCCCTGACTGTCACCCTATGGAAGGACACTCTTTTCTACACCAACCAGCTAGCCCCAGCCAGGAAAACAAAAGTCACAAAAAGTGGTTGCCTTACCCCATACTCTATGTCCTGTACCCTTAGTAGTCCCCCTCTACTAAACCATCAAAAACCCACTCCCAATTCCCTCATGGCTTTCCACACTGTTTTGAGGTAGAATTAAGTTTACTTGTATAAAACGAGAAGCTATTGAACGTGGTAGTGCTATACCAGACTTCCAAAAACCCATCCTACTATATAAACTTACCAAAATCCCGCCGTACATACTCTCTTGGTTTACTTCCCATTACTAAAGTTCTCTCCCCTGCCCCCATACACACATCATTTGCGCTATCCTTGTGGATATTAATAACTTGGTTCTAAACTTTATATTAATTAATTCTAACCAATAAGTTGCAAAAACCACTAAAATGATTTTTTTTCTTCTTTTTTTTATGTTGAATTAGGTAATTTTTACGTTTTCTTATTGCTTTGAAAGGAATTATTGCATTCAAGTCCCGATTTTCCGAAATGGAGTCTTCATCGAGCATATACATATTTTGACAATCAATGCGCACATTATGCGGTATTTTAGAATATTTTTCCCCTCACTCGCTCTCTCTCTCTCTCACTTTATCGTGTTTGTGTTTAGCATAATTCAAAAACAGAAAATCGTTAAAAATCCAAACACGATATCTTATACTTTTTATTGAATGTTTTTTACGATCTCTTACTGATGTAGAAAAAGTAAGCATTGCGATCATATGAAATTTTTACTTTCTCTTACTCCTAGTAAGAGGAAGTATTGTAATCGTGTCAAATTTTCGATATGGAGTTTTCACCGGCAATATCCGTTTTGAGGTCCTCTAAGTCCAAAAAAGTAGTTTTTAGCAACTGGTGTGTGTGTGTGTGTATGTGAACAGCGTAGGTCAAAAGCGAAAAATCGCAGGAAGTTCAAACTTGATATTCCGTTTAGGTATCACCATGGGATCTGACAGTAGCTCAGCGGTCAAAATTCCTCAACCGGAAGTACCACTTTACTAAATAGTTTTTTCACTTTTTTGAATTTTTTCCCAAAATGGCTCCGATGATTTTCTTTTAACTTGGTACATCAACTACACATACAAAGATCTACAATTTTTATTTGAAATATTTTTATGGGAAAATGCATTTAAGGGCACTTTTAGGGGAGCGAGGTGGGTGGGTTGTCCTCTAAAGTGCTATTTCAGTTTATTAGACAATTCTGTTATCCAAATAATATTAATTAGAAATAAATGTGTTGTTGAAATTCCTGAGTTTGAAAAAAATCGGATGACCGGAAGTGGGTTTACTTTATCACTTTACTAAGTGTTTTTTCATTTTTTCGCGATTTTCTCAAAAATACCTCCGACGATTTTCTTGAAACTTCCTATATAAACTATACATGCAAACACCTACAACTTTTTCTCTAAATAAAATGCTATCATAGTTGATTATACAATTCTATCATCCCAATAAAATTAATTAGAAATAAATAGATGGCCAAAATTCCGAGTTTCATGAAAATTAGTAAACCGGAAGTGCGCTTTTACTGAACAGTTTTTTTCAGTTTTCGACGAATTTCATTAAATTTGGTACATTAACTATAAAATTTGTCAATTATAATTTTGAGAATTGGAATTAGAGAAAGTTGTGTGAGTGTTTCACACCAAATTTTTTTCTCTTATTACAGATAAGGAGATAACATTGTATAAATGGATTGTTTAATATTTTACAATCTTCTCAAAAATTCCATCGATTTTCTTTAAACTTTATATAATCAACTAGACATTACATAAAGAGCTACAAATTGTATTTGTAAGGTTTTTCCAGGAAAATTCATTGTTAGGGAGGGTTTTTGTGTGGGAGTGAAGTAAGGATTTTCTCTGTAGTGGCAATTTCACGTGTTGCTGATGGATGCCAGAAATATAAAAATATATTTCATTTGAAATTATCAAATTATGAACAAAATGTAACATTCGCTGGCAAAAGGGACTTATTCAGGTAGAAGACCACTATTGTCTTTTAGAGTTCATGAACTTTTGAGCATTGTCTACCCCTTCTTCTCACAGGGGAAGATTTTCAATGAACAATTAGAAAGCAGTCTGTTTTAGACGTTCAACCAGAACACTTCAGGAATCAGACTTTATAGAATTTAGAACCAGTTATAGAGTTTAGCACTTAATCTAGATAAATAATTGATTTGTAAACATAGTTTTATGATTCTATCTTCTATATAATAATAATAAGAATTAAGAAGTGTAATTTTACTGAACGGTTCTTTTTCTTTTTTCAATTCCACTGAACGGTTCTTTTTATTTTTTCAATTCTAATTAGGAAAAAATCACGGAAGTGCGATTTTACTGAACGGTTCTTTCTCTTTTTTCAATTCCACTGAACGGTTCATTTTCTTTTTTCAATTCTAGTTAGGAAAAAATCACGGAAGTGCGATTTTACTGAACGGTTCTTTTTCTTTTTTTAATTCCACTGAACGGTTCATTTTCTTTTTTCAATTCTAATTAGGAAAAAATCACGGAAGTGCGATTTTACTGAACGGGTTTTTTTCTTTTTTCAATTCAGTGCGATTCTCGATAAAAAATATCAGAACTTGATATGTACTGAGAACACATAAAAAAATTATGGACCTATCAACACGGTCGGGCTTACATAAGCGTGATAAGCTATAGCTTAGGGCACCGCGTTTGGGAGGGCATTACAAATTTGGTTATTATTAAATATTATGCTTCAAATATGTATAATACTGTAACGTTTTTCTGAACTAGTTACTGCAACTAGTTGCTAAGTGGGTTCGTTTAGATAAAACACACTAAACTTCTAACAACACCAATTTATTGTTTAACACAAAAACACTTAAATACACTATTTAAACCAACAAAAGTTCTCGCAGTTCACTTTTTATTCACTTTTCACAAACGCGCACTCCATTTGTAACAAGACTGACTCACTCGAGCTGTTCTTCTCCTATTTATACCACTGGAGAAGGTCCTGGAAAGTTCCATACTCTCCAAGGCCGCGGTAGACCGATGTAGAACAGTCCAGAGCGCCTCGCTAGCGCTTCCCAGCGGCCACGAGGTGCATGCTTTTTCTCCTAGATAGAACTAGTGGCTGCGTTATAATACTCTTTCCAGAATAATGCGCTATTAATTTATATCTTTCCAGATATTCTTAAAAAAAAAATAATAATAATAATTTATTGTCCATATTTTAAGTTATATTCACATATATTCAAAATAATATGAATCGAGTTTCAAGAAAATATGGGAGTCATTTTCGAGAAAATCGCTCAAGACTGAAAAATTCATTCGGTAGAATGATACTTCCGATTAAGGAATTATGATAGATAACTTCCTGTCGGATCCAATGATGATACCCAAGGTAAATGTCAAGTTTAAACTTCTTACTATTTTTTCTTTTTAGAGCTACGCTGTTCATGTACATACACATACACACTCACACCATTCTATAAAAACCACTTACTTTTTCAAACTCTAGGGATCTAAAGTTCCCTAGTCATATTTCTGGTTAAAAACTCTATATCGAAAATTTTTTGCTATGGGTAAGTAATAACCGGTCAAAACAAAATAAATGAACATATTTTTTTAATCGAACTAATATTTCTATTTTTTTTTAGCGATCTGTTTATATTATAAAAGAGTTTATTCAGAAATAACAACTTATGTCTCATAACAAGAAATAAAGGAATGGTAAATTGTATATTTATTTTGAAATTTCAAGAAAACAGGAGTAAAATGGAGAGAAAGGAATTTACATCTTGTTTCATGCGTTTTATAGAGACGAGATTCTAAATTATTTGTCAACCTTTCTAGTCACAGTCTTGTTTTGTTACCTGCCTCCCCTGTAATAACCAATTTCCAAAGCATTACTTTTAATAATTCCCCAGTTGAGAGTTAAAAGTGAACAAGTAACTTTCTTAATGTAAAAAGGAAGTCCTTCTGCTACATTCCTTAGCGTGTGACGTCGGAAACACTTAGCAGACAGAGTTAATATTGTAAGTTATTCAGTAACTGGTAGCTTGGAGGCGGGCAAGTAAAAGAGTTAGAGAGAGTATAGAGAAAGAGAGTGTATTTTCATACTTATGTCACCAACAGACCTCAGAAAATTGTCATACCATTGTATAAATATTTTATATAACTGATTTAGTATTCTTTTTTACGTTTTCATATACTAACAACGATGTGAGAGCAAAAATTGTTATTTTGGTGCTTTTCAAATGACAATGTTCTGGTAATAATATTACGCACGTTGTAATAATATAGAGAAGAGCTTTGTATAACATTTTAAAAACAACTCAATTTACTTTAATTTTCAAATAATAAGTTGTGAGTTATGTTGAATTTTTAATGATAATATCTTTGAGGAGCTTTAAAAATATGACAATATATTGCAAGTTTCTTAAATATAAGAGAGAGGTCATTTTTACATGCTAGGTTGTTTCTTCGTTATCATGTTTTATTATTTAGTTTATATTAAATAATCAGCTATAATATTTAATATTAAAAATTTTTAAGATTTTTTGCAATGCTTAAATAATACCAGTTTAATAACCAACAATAATTCTTTAGGACAAAAATATACAAATATATAAAATAAACTAAATAGAATATGTACCTTCAACGCCATTTCCAAGTGATATAGCCTCGCCACCTTCCCTTCTCCATGTGATGTTTGGCGGCGGTGAACCAGATGCTGCACATCTGAAGCTAACATTACTACCCTCTCTAACAACCATGTCTGTACTTGTACCATAATCTAATATATCTGGTGGTACTGTAACAACAAAAATAGTAAACAGTTATATTTAGAAAAGCTTTAATAATTAAATCATTTTTTAACATGATTATATGGTTTTTAGAAATTCTCTTTATGGACAGACTATAATATGAAGTCCATTTCCTGAAATAATTATGTTCGTAATATGTATGTATCTTTCAGCATGATGAAACTCAGACACAAATTATATACGGCCACGAAACTTAATAAAACTTTAATCTTCATAAAGTAAAATAAACCCACTTCCAATCCCTTTTATGTGGACAACTAAATATATAAGAGGGCTTTTCAGAAAATATTTATATTTTAAGCACGAGTAACCACCAAAAATTATCATATATTTATTTGTAACTAGTTTACTGCCAGCTAGGATGGACCCTGCTTTGTTTATGTATATTTGGATTATCATTGAATTTGTTATAAATTTTATTTTAATTGTTATTGTTAAGGCGTGGCGTGGGCTATTTTATATCCAGTTGTAAAATAGTCATCCAGTTATACATTTGTAACCAAAAGTGTCTTTCCCAATTGACCCTTGGAAATCTAGGTTGATTGGAGATGAACGGTCGCTCCATATTAATTACCTTTTGTTTCTAAGAAAATAGACAGATAATTTATAATTTGGTATCCAGTTGTAAGATACTCATCCCCCTCCAGCTACCGACCAATAAGCCTGCTTAACACACTTTCAAAAGCTAACACGCTTTGAAAAGCGAATACTGACGCGACTGCAGACTCGCCTAACCGAACATAAAACAATACCTTCTCACCAATTTGGCTTCCGAAAATCATACTCAACGACCCAGCAATTACAAAGAATAATAGAGCAAATAGTGAACGGATTTGAACAGAAACAGTACTCGACAGTCGTCTCATTGGACGTTGCTTCCGCATTTGACACTGTATGGCAGGCCGGACATCTCTACAAACTAGACTATATCCAAGCACCACTTTATTTACAAGCAATACTGACTTCATTTCTAAGCGGACGTACATTTGAGGTAAGAATAAATACTACCCTCAGTACTCGCCGAAACATTAACGCCGGGGTTCCTCAGGGATCGGTTGTTAGCCCCATCCTATTTACAATTTACACACACGACATTCAATACTTCCGTTCTGGCTACTTACGCAGACGACACTCTCCTCCTTTTAAGACATCGCAACCTTATTGACTCTATAGATAACTTACAAACTTCACTAGACCAGATAACGGACTAATTTTCACACTTAGACGAATACAACCAGCTAAAACACTGAAAATTAACAGCAATGATATACAGTGGAAGAAAGCAGACGAAACACTTAAATATTTTGGTCTGCAGTTCGACACAAGACTCATTTGGACTCCGCACATAACATTAAAATTAAGACAGGCCTATCAAACCCTAGACAGTTCTATCCATTGATTAACAGACGGACGCCACTTAAACCGCAATGCACCAGACTAATCTATACTTCTATATACTCAGACCTAAACTGACTTACGCCTGTCCCGTATGGGTAGGGGCTTCTAAGACTGCAATGTACAGATTACAAACCTTCCAAAATAAAGTCCTACGCATCGCCTTGGGAGCACAGTGGTTCATACGGAACGAGCAAATCCATAGAGAGCTCAACATGCCAACAGTTAAAGACTCGTAGACAAGACAGCAAACAGTTTTTTAGAAGACTTGCTATCTACAGAAGCTGGAACAGACTACAATCTCGGACAGAACACAGCCCGACGACGACTGAAACCTAGACTAGCACAAGACGTCCTGTATCAGACAATAAATCGGTAACTTATCATATAATTAATATTTATTAACAATGTACTATTTTATTATGGTTTATGTATTTAATTTTGTAAGGCAGAAATATGCTGCCGGACAAAGAACAAAATATTTTTTATTATTGTTATTATTAAAATAGTTATCCAGTTATACCAAAAATGCCTTTCCAAATTGAAACCTTGCAAAGCTAGGTTGATTGGATGAACGGTCGCTCAATATTCATTACCTTTTGTTTCTAAGAAAATATAAAGATAATTTATAATTTGGTGATGAGAAAACCAGAAGGAAAAAGTAATATCAATATTTCAAACCAGATATTATTTTTAATACGTTCAGAACACTTTAGCCTGACAGCAGAAGCCTTTTAAACCTAAGGGAAGTTTTTAATTTTATTAGGAATATTCCATTATCGTTAGGAATATGAAATGCGAGTTAAAGCAACAGCTGCTCTGTCACCAATCAAATCCATTGGAATAAAACTTATAAAAATGTCTTTTATTTATATTAATTAATTACCTCAATAGACATAACATTTTAAAGTTTCCAAATTGTCCAAATTTTATTCAAAATCTTATCTTTTACTGCGTATTTATTATTTTAATTATTACAATATTTTCTCTTAAAATAATAATATGAAAGCGGATTCATAAAATTGATCTATGAAATCGGTTTTTTTTATCAAAGTATGTTCATACAAATATTGCAAGTAATACAATATCTCTTATACGTAGTCACAATCTTATTATTTTAAAGCATACATTTATACATTGTCTTGCGAATTAGTACGTACTAAATGAAACTTGGCTATAACAAATTAGAGCCGAATTCTGAACAATTACTCGGGTCCCACTGAGGACGCTCTGTAACTCGAAATTGTAGTTTTAGTACCTAATAAAATATTTGGATTAAGAAGTGACATATATTAGATTTTATTTGCAACTTTCTTTATATGAATCCCATATGTTATTTTCATTAAGGTGCGGCAATGATTGTAATATTGAGGGTAATTATTTAACAAACAACACGATATTGAGGAATTGATTATTTATTTATTTAAACGTTTGCAATTAATACATTGATTAACATAGAAATGTTAGTAAACAAAAACAAAGTGGTGGTATTATGCGACCGTCTGGCGACCTCCATACATTTAGTGAAATAAACATTATAACTATTACAAACAATCTATATACGTATAAACAAACAGCCGTATAGGCCTAACAATAAATTCAAAAATTTCCTATTAAAGAGGAATATTCATATTTAAAAGATAAAATATAATTACTTAGCTAAATTAGTTTGAAATTTAGTTTCTATATTTTGTAGGCGTGCCGCGAACATAACCAGCCAATGCGAATCATTTACTTTCCACATTTATTATATTTGTACATTCTGCCGATTTCAGATACAACTTATTAAAGAATTATAATCTGGATGAAGCCTAGAATGGTGGACTCCATCATAAAATGGTGTAGGTCTCCTAAGAAGATACATTACCTAATGAATAGTACTGATTAGCGCCATCGCTTATTTCAGGCTTACTTCAGCTTGTAACTTTTCAATACTTACTTTTATTATAATTTTGTAATCATAATATTCTGTGTATGAAAGTTAGCAATGTGACAAGTTGAAATTTAAACGCGGGTTGAAATTGTGTGAGATCTGGTATTGTTGCAATTTAAAAATAAATTATTATTTTCATTTTAAAAATCTTGCAGTAAGCAAGATGGCAAAATTTTTCCCACTGTTTCAAAATTGGTTTATTTACATTATTAGTATTTTTTTTTATATTATTATTATTATTATTAAATAAACGTAACCATTCTTTGGCCCAACTTATTCAATAATTACCTATTGTTAAATGGTTATTATCCATTTTGATCAATACTTCATTTTGATGTGCCTCCACTTGTATCATGTACCCATAGCCCCCCCCTCCAAGTTGAGCTCTCTGAACAATCTCAGGATCTTAGAGGGTTCTAGAGAAGGTGTTCCCCCCCCCCACCTGATAATAACCCAGGCTGTTAAATCTTCTTTGGATAATAGCGTCGCAGGCGATGAGGAGTTTCCTACATCTCCCCACAGAATCTGCATGTGCCATCATCTTCTAGGCCCAGCTTCCTCAGATGTCTCCTGAATGTGGAGTACCCCGTGAGAAAGTCCGGATCTTATTCTTACTCAGACTGATGGAGGCCTTCTACCTTTTCTGTTTATGACCTCTCAGACAAGCTCAGCCCTGAGAGAATGTTCCAGAGACAAGCTATTTTCGCCACACCCTCTTGAAGTTCCTCCAAGAGTAACTGGTCGCTGACTCCGCAGAAGAGCTCAGGCCCCCAAGAGCCTCAGAAGATGCAGCGCCTTCCTTTGCCAGGCTGTTGGCCATTTCTTTGCCTTCCACGCCGACATTTTCCGTCACCCGAAATAGGAATAACTTTATTCCTTCTACCTAGGTCATTAAGCTTACCTAGACATTCCCAAACCATTTTAAAACTGACAACAAAAGAGCTCAATGCTTTAATGGCAGCCTGACAGTTGGATAGGATAACTTTCTCCTGATTCCCCGGTATCCCCCATCGAGGTTAACGTGAACGCACCTTCTTATAGCGTGAATTTCCGTGTGGAAGATGCTGGGGAAACATATCCCAAGGGTATGAAGGTTTTGGGGAGTATAAATACAGTTACAACTCCATTGATTTGAAATTTTTTTTGTGGGAAACTCCATTTTATAATGTTGTTCTTGGAAGGGTTATTGGTTATTGGAAGGGTTATATTGGGTTATTGGAAGGGTTTTACTTTAAATGTTATTTCAATAAATTATATGATTCAGTCATCAATATTGTAACACTTTTCCCTCTAAACTAGCTAATGCAACTAGTTATAAGTGGGTTTGTATAGATAAAATACTCTAAACTTCAATAAAGAAAACACCAATTTATTGTTATACACAATAAATTATAAAATACAACACTTAATATGAATTAATTCACAGTTTAAACCACAAAAGTTCACTTTGTTCACTTTTTATACACTTTCCACAACTGGAAAACTCTCTCTCTCAACTTTCTGCGGTCCCACTATTTATACCAGTGGAAAATCTTCTAAAATCATCTCAATCCTTCCAGAAATAACTAGAGCCCGTCGCCAGCGCTTCCTAGCGGCCACTAAGAGAACTTGAGGTTCCTACTGCCTCTCCTAGATGGCATCACTGGCTGCGTTACAATATATGTCAACATAATCTGTTAATATGTTGTTGTCAACATTCTTGGCTTGTAGGAAAATAGTTTACTCAAAGTGAGAAATTGTTTGCCTAAATTTTAATTCGGGTGCCCATATTACATTTCCAGTTATATGTGAAATTTGTAACTGTATACCTGTGTATATATTAATAAAAATTCATATCACATTGGGTACAGTTTACTACCTTACTTTCACTACACTATGAAATATTAGTTTTAGAAGGAGATCGTATTGGTAGTTTACACTGTATATTATGGTCTATGATCTACATCTTGGTTCCCAGTAATAATATGGTCTATGATCCTGGGTCAACACTAGATCTTAAAGACGAAGTGATATTATAAAGGCAGCAAAATTATGATAATTATTCCACTCATTCAGTCTTTTATTAAATGATTTTTATCTAATCGATAACGTCATGAATTTCTTATCATACGTGATACGATATTTTTTTTTTTTAAATTGCTAAGTATTATTCCGTAATTTATCTTTATAATTATACTTCTTTTTACATGGGCTCCTCTACAACTCGCTAATGGATCTTTTGGCCACTTCTTCGATCCACTTCCGCCATTAATAATTTATATAATACCTACTAATATAAATTTAAATATCTTATTTCATGTCAGTAAGGGATATTTCATTAAAATTACGTATTTCCTAGAAATGTATTTTAGTACAAAGTAATCATCCACATGCTACTAAGTAATCAAAGCACAGCATTATATTTACAGATCCATTTAAATAGTGACTATTTACAAATAGAACTTTCACATGGTTTGCTATTTGGAAAAATTAATGCGAAAAAAAAAATGTTTTCCGTTTTTTCTCAATGATTTTTTTCACTATTTTTCTTGTGAAACTTCGTAAATGATTGGACACATAAAAATGCCAATTATTTTTACTTTCTCTTACTCCTAATAAGAGGACGTATTGTAATCGTGTCAAATTTTCGTTATCGAGTTTTTACCGGAAATATCCGTATTGAGGTCCCCTGAGTCAAAAAAAGTGGTTTTTAGCAAATAGTCTGTGTGTGTGTGTGTGTGTGTGTGTGTGTGTATGTATGTGAACAGTATAGATCAAAAACGAAAAACCGTAGAAAGTTAAAACTTGATATTCCGTTTAGGTATCACCATGGGATCTGATAGTACGTTATCTGCCAAAATTCCTCAACCGGAAGTACCACTTTACTAGTTGTTTTTTTCACTTTTTTGCATTTTTCTCGAAAATGGCTCCGATGACATTCTTTAAACTTGGTATATAAACTACATCTACAAAGAGCTACAACTTTTATTTGAAACATTTCCCCGAGAAAATGCATTTAAGGGCACTTCCGGGGAAGAGGTGGGGTTAGGTTTTCATCTAAATTGTTATTTCAGTTTATTAAACAATTCTGCCTTCTTAATAATGTTAATTAGAATTAAATATATTGTTGAAATTCCGAGTTTGAAAAAAATCGAATAAGCGGAAGTCCGTTTATTTTAACACTTTACTAAATGATTTCTTCAATTTTAACGCGATTTTCTCAAAAATAGCTCCGACAATTTTCTTGAAACATCGTATATAAACCAAACATGCAATGACCTACAACTTTTATTTGAAACATTTCTCTGGAAAAATTCTTTTTAGGGCACTTTTTTTAGGGGAGGGGTGGGGTTACAGCTTCCCCTAAATTACTATCATAGTTGATAATACAATTCTATCATCCAAAAAAAAAATTAATTAGAAACAAATACATGGCCAAAATTCCGAGTTTTAAGAAAATTAGTAAACCGGAAGTGCACAATTACTGAACAATTTTTTTCAATTTTCGACGAATTTCATTAAGTTTGATACACAAACTATAACATTTTGTCAATTATAATTTTGAAAACAGGAGTAAGAGAGAGTTGTGTGTGTTTCACACCAGATTTTTTTATTCCAGGAGAAGCAGAAAGTTTAAGGTTCCCCTCTAAAGTATTACTTCAGTAAAATGTACGGTTCAGCTAAATGACAATATTAGAAGTCATCTTAATAGTGTTGCTAGAATTTTAAATGTGTAGAAGATGGGCTTAACTTGAAGTATTACTTAACAGACAGAATAAGGTTTATAAGTTTTTGTAAGTTTCTCGAAAACACTTCCAAGGAATGGATTCGGGTGCTAATTAACATGTACCCCACCCCATAACCATATTAAAGTGAGGGCGACTGAATACAACTTTCAAGTTTAAAGGAAATTCTGTCAATTCAATACTTTGTTCAATACAAGAAAAATCGATATCAAATTGTTGCAATAGTTGGCCGAATGTGATCTGATGTATCAGATTGTTGGCTTATCGACCTGTAAGTTTCCAGGGTGAAAAAAACACAAAATAATTTTAGTGATTTTTTTTTTTTTATTATTTGCAACCCGACGTTTCGGCAAAACATTGTTTGCCATCTTCAGGGGCTCTCTTAAAGGAAGAGAAGTATAAAAAACTTATTAATAACATTTTCGGTTGTGTAATTGGGAAGTAGCAATTGGGAAAAATAAATTTGGAAAAATAGTTTAATGAATTTTTCACAATATTTTAAGTGAAATAATTTTGGAAAATAAAATAGGGAAATTTAGCTACTTCAAATAGTGTATTTTAGTGAAGTGGAATGAGTCAGGTACTATTAAATTTAAGGTCAGTGCTACTGAAGAGACAAAGGGACAAGAATCCGCTAGGGTAAAACAATGCCACTTGGCCAACTGTTTTGTAGGGGAAAAATCCCCCGCTAGAGCAGTGCATTCTTTAAGCAGTCTAAATTCTGCTTTCAAACAAGGACAGTCTGAATTAGGCTGAATTAGAATCAGGAATCGCTTTTCTCAATTAAGTACCAGTTTAAGTGTTAACATTTGAGTTTCAAACAATCTAGCTACTATCAGAAACATTTTCCGTGGTACTGCTTCATTTTGTGGTCATCGACCGGTTTCGGCGTTCGCCTATCATCGGATGCGTTGTCAGACAGTGTGATAACACAGACTTGCACGAATAAATTCAGATATAAACTCTATTTGCTCTGTGCAAGTCTGTGCTATCACACTGACTGACAAACGATCCTGAAGATGGGCATACACCCGAAAACGGTCGATGACACAAAATGAAGCCGCTACCCGGAAATTATCTGATGCTTTCCAGCTCTGCGGAACCAACCTCTACAACAATCTAGCTATAGTTATGTGATTCCCTGCATTTATAAGTTAATTCTAGATTCAAAATTAATTTTTATCATGTAAATTTACTAATTTAATATATAGTTAAATAATTTATTTAAAGGTGGTTCTTATTCTCTATACCTAATACTTCTATCTCTATCTTAAACATACACACTCACAAGCGCCTTTACAAAAACGCTCACGCCACAAGCTACTACAAAATACACCATCACCAACTACATTTCAATTGTGTCAATAATAGAGAGTATACTCAATAATTGTTATTTTCACATTTTCACTGGTAGTACACACTCAATTACTGACACAATCGAAAATGTTATAATAAGTTTTCCATACTTTCTTATTTTAAGAGAGCCCCTGAAGATGGCAAACAATGTTTGCCGAAATGTCGGGTTTCAAATACAAAAACACTAAAATTATTTTGCTTTTTCATCCTGGAAACTTCCCTGTCGATAAGCCAACAATCAGATACATTAGAAAAATCGATATTTTTATATCGATACCGTAATAGAAAGTAATTTTTTTTTGTACAAGTTTACTTCCTAAACAGGTAGTTTTTTTATTATAATGAATATTAAATTGATTTAATGGTGTTTGGATATGTAAATAGCTCTTGAATATTTGTGTGTGTGTGTGTGTGTGTGTGTGTGTGTATGTATGATTAGTTTGTGTATTTGTATGTATATCGATCCAAGATAGCGGTTTAACATCTATTTGACCTTATGTAATTTATCCCCATAACGCTTTTGTCATTCAAATATACAACCAATTTGGTTTGTATTAGATTTGATCCAAGTTTGCCTGTGGTATTCGGTGGGAAGAGAGGGAAATCTCTCTTACTCTCTCTCTCTTACGCTCTCTCTCTCTATAGTGTGTAGGTCAGTTAGTAACATATAGTGGAACACAACACACCAATAGCACCACAGAATTAACAAATATTGTGTCGGCATTATACGATCTAGTGTGTTCATCTACCAATAAACATCTGTGCGTGAGTATGTTTGTGTGCGTGCGTGTGTGTGTGTGATAGAGCAAGCAGATTTATATCCTGAATTTTGCCAGATGGTCATTTTTTCTTTTTTGTATTTTTAAAACCATCCTCTCAAAATCTATAAAGTTAGTCAATACTCACAAACATGCAATCATAAAAAAAATACACACACACACACACACACACACACACACGCACACACATATATACAAAAATAAACCTAAACAATATTGGCTCGCGTGCAGATTTATAGAACCGGCCTAAAATTCAGTATATTTTTCTATTGTATTCATTCTACCCTTCGCTTTAATAATGGACTTTTATAACAATTTATGTGTTTCAGTCAAAACCAGTTTGTAAATAGATTTAAATATTCATATTAATTTTACAAATGAAAATTGAAATAAAATACAAATGATTTTATAATCAATAAAATAAAAGTTACTAAATTGTTATTTTTTTTTTAAATAGGTATTTTCACAGTTCTGTGCCGGCGTATTCTTATATGTCTCTCAAGCTTTCGACAGGGTATGGCATGAAGTATTGCTATGCAAACTCAAGCGCTGTCTACCCACTACTTACTATCTCATTCTTAACTCCTACCTCACAGACCGATTCTTCCAAGTAATTCATGGCAATTCTCAATCTTCTATTCATCCCATTCTTGCTGGAGTACTACAAGGAAGTGTTTTAGCTCCCCTGCTCTATACTCTCTACACAGCTGACTTACCTCTCACACCTCAACACCTTCACATACTGATCCTACTCTAGCAGTTCGTTCTCTACAAACTCACCTGAAAACTTTGGTATCCTGGTTTCAAAAATGGCGAATAAAAATCAGCCCACAGAAATCCAAGTACATAGTCTTTACACTAAAACGAAAAACTCTTACTCCTGTCTACTTGTATAACTCACCTATTCTCTCAGCAGACTATGTGCGGTACCTTGGACTGTACCTGGACAAGCGATTTACTTGGAATCCACACACAAAACTTAAACGCATTGAACTGAATAATAGATACAAGCTCCTAAAGAGTCTGCTCGACTAACGCTCAAAACTAACACTCTACAATAAAAGACGACTGTATCTATCTCTTTTGGCTCCCATACGGACTTACGGACTCGAACTTTACAGAACTGCAAAACGATCTATCATTAACAAAATACAGACCCTACAATCTAAGATCCTCCGCCATACCCTAAACGCACCCTTTTTTGTCAGTAATCTAACTATCCACAATGACCACAAAATTCCATTCTTTTCTGAACTTGCCAAAACTCGTTACAATAGTTTCCATCATAAACTCCTATCACATCCTAAACCTTTAGCTGCAAATTTATCGTCAACGACACTTCCTTCTAATCCTCACAGACGGCTGAGGTGCCGCTGGCCACGTGACCAATTGGTCGACTAGTGTCGATCCAGTGATGACCATCATTCACAACTATCACGCCATTTGTATATTGTTCATACATCACATTTACTTGTTGTTCCTTATAGAACAGTTGTAAATATTCAATAAAAAAGTTATAAAAAAAAAAAAAAATAGGTATTTCCACGGTTTCCGTGGTTACCCTTGATTCCCCCCAAACACCAGTTGATTCCCAGAGCTCCTCCGTCAGGCCGTGATGAACCATGCGTCCTTTCCACGTCATTCTAGAGCGCCCTCTTTTTCTTCTTCCAGGCGGGGACCATAAAAATAATTTCTTTGGTCACCTTTCTTTCCCCATTCGCTGAACATGACCGTACCTACTGTAGAGACCGCATTTCCTCCAATCGGTCCACTGCGGACTTCCATGCTTCTATATCTGCACGGATCTCTGTGTTCCTTCTCCTATGGAAAAGAGAGACCCTCAAACTGCGTCTCAGACTGCCCATTTATATTGCATAAATATTGCATTTATTCGTTGTCTGAGATGTCCGGTAAATGTCCAGCTCTCATTATCACCCGAAGATGAGTTTCTTTGTATCTTATATATCTTTGCGCCAGAGGACTCTAAAAAACGAGGGTCATTCAATAAAAAACGAGACAAATCGTTGTAGCTCAAAAACGATTTATTTATTTAATTTAAAACTTAGGCTACTTTTCAAACAGTCCACAGCAAGATTTATACACTTGTCCCATCGTTCTTCTAATTTGCCAATGTGTATGCCTACAGCATAAAATTCTTTGGGTTGATCTCGAAGCCCTTTGGACCTGACTTTTAGCTTCTTCCTTGAATTGAAAATGATTCCCACGTAGAGCCTCATTAAGGGGTCCAAATAAATACAAGTCCGATGGAGCGAGGTCGGGGCTGTAAGGGGATGTGAAAGGATCTCCCAACCCACTTTTTGAAGTGTTTCTTGAGTTAACTGTGCCGTGTGTGGGTGCGCGTTGTCATGAAGCAAAATCACGCCGTAAGTCAAGAGTCCACGACGTTTCGTTCGAAAGGCAGGCCTTACTTTGTTTTTGAGCATATCACCGTAATAGTGGCTGTTGATGGTTTGTTGATCTTCCAGTTCATGCGAAATTCGAGGGAGGAAGTTGCAACTTCAACTGGTCTTCCACTTCGTTGCTCGTCTCAGACACTTACACGGCCACTTCCAAACTGTTCAACCCATTTGTAAACGTTCGAACAATTCAAAGAATTATTCCCCTACACTTTCACATTCTTTCGTGGATTTCACTACTTTTGATACCCTCTGCAACTAAAAATCTAATCACTGAGCGTTGTTCTTCCGATGAGCAATGCTCGAGCGTACTCATCATTGTTAACTGAATACATTTGAGGTTACGCTTACCAAATACTCTCGAGTAGCAAATGTACAAGCTAAGTACAAGGATGCCAACTGGAGGCACTGAAACTATTGTATTGATTAAACAAACCTACAGCGAATTGTCTCGATACTTATTGAATGACCCTCGTAAGTTAGTAAATAGCGTATAGAACGGAGTGCACATCCTTGCCTCTTACTGGATGCCCATTCCTCTGCAGGAAGCATTCCAATCAATCAATACTCTCTCTCCAGTTAAATTTTGTAAATTGTAGGGGACATTCCACAACCCTGGCGAAGATCTTTAGTAGTGGCGAACTCCCGCGAGAGTCCCTTACTTCACACATGCCCGACAGTCGCGATACATACTTTTGATCAGCCCCCATCATGTATGTATCAATTCCAAACTTTTGCAATGCTAGCCAAAGCCAATTATTAGGAGCGTAGCCTTAGATTCTGTGGATACACAAAAACCATGTGAACTTCTTTACCTTTCGCCCATCATTTTCTCCGTTAATTGGCGCACGGTAAAAATATGATCAAGGCATGATCGTCCACATGTAAATCCTGCCTGCTTCTCGGTTTGCATTGATTTCATCATTTACCACCAGAAATTATCCACCTCTTTTATTTTAAAATTAAATTTTATAGCGTAAATTTGGCAACATAATAACTTCGATCTTATTGAATTTCTTTGGATTTTGTTTTATCTCGTTTTACAGTTTTGTTTAAATATGGTCAGCATAATTAAAAAACACACGTTTTTCTCTTACCGCTGTTAATAGAAATGAGAAATTTTCTAGTATTCAAAGTTAAAAGGAAATTATTACAAAGATTTTCGTGAGCATTCCAAAAAAAAAAAAAAAAACTGTAACGGACAGGTTTTTTATCAAGTTTAGAATTCTTCCAATCTTCTAATGTATATTAATATGTAGTAGTACCATACATTGTACTGAAGTGGTATTTGGCTGTCAAATTATAGCCCACAGACCGCGGGATTTTTTGTAGCTAGCAACGCTTCAAATAAAATGAAAAATAATCGGCTACTAATCTAACAGTAGTAACATTTGATATGTTTTAGAGCTCCTATTATCTACTTTTATTACATTGTATATTGCGAACTATACAACTATATAATTGGTCATACTTTCTTTTCGGCAAGTTTTGTATAAAAATTGATTGATTAATAAAAAAAATTAAAATGTTTAAAAACATTTACAAAAGAAATAAACATTTTGATCTATTTTCTTCGTAAATGTGAGCAGACGAAAAACTCAGAATCAAATTTCTGTTTTTCTTTTTACGATGTTTTTTTTTTTTTGTTGTTGATATAATTGAAGAAAATATCATAAAAGAATTTGATAAGCGTTTATCAAGATTTCAAAAGGTTTTAAGAAATATTTTCTCTTTTCATGGGAACTTTTTCTATTGAAACTGGAAAAGCTTCTACTTGGATAGATCTGGAACTAATTGATTCCCAGAATGATTAAGTTTTGAATGTAGAAACGTAGGAATCATAAAAATACATTTTTTTTTTTTAAAGAAGAAATATTCAGTAAAGAAAAAAGTTTGCTCCTTCAAGAGGACTCATTCATGTGAAAAATAATTATTTCCTTGAAAATGAAAATAAACAAAATAATTTACACATCCAAATTAATTGATAAAACATATTTTTTGCCATCATGAAGATTGCTTGTTCTCCAACATTAAATCCATACATTCGAAAATGCGTAAGCAGTAAACACTGGCAAGTGTCCGGCTAAAAAGATTAATTTTATATATGTAAATGCGTTGGAAGGAATGAAATAATACAATAATTATATATTATTAAACTAAAATTTATTTATTTCCATTCTAATTAAAATATATACATTAGTTGCGCCATTTTTTTTGTTTTTTTAATTACCCCAAATTCCTAAAACTTTAAAATATATTTATATCACAATATATAATTGTAAAGGTGTTGTGAGGAGATGGTTGGTTGTTTGATTTGAAGAATGATAAAACACCTTAAGATGGTTAAGATATGTAATTGATATAAATATATATGACTGACTGCCAAGGACTTTACACTATAGAGTTAAGAACTACTGAACTGAACTGACAGACTGACGTGGCTAAATGATAATGTACGGAGTGTGAATTAACAGAATGATGTCTGATGTGTAAGACTGAATTCAACAGAATGAATTTTGACTGTCTCTCTCTCTCTCTCTCATTTATATATTCACTGGCCGAACCTCTCCTCTGTGTGCGAGAGGGGCTGTTTCTCTCCGCTAGAGTGCATGAGTGGTGGGGGTTCATAATGTATTTTGGAACACTAAACATACGTGGTAGATTGAAACATATGTGTTGGGGCTCCCATAAATTTTACCAGCCATCAAGTGGCCCATAGCTTACTTGAGTTCGACACCTCAGTTTTTGGAGAAGACCTTAAAACGTAACTAACAAAAAATTTCCCCCCTGGAAAGTATTTCAATTAAAAATGATAGATATATATGTATGTAAATAGTATAAAAAGTTTAAAGAATTATTGTTGGGAGCCGCCACAGTCAAAAATCGTAAAAACTAAAATACAAAAATTCAGTAATGTCGCAATTTCGTTCAATGGATTTTTGACCAAAACCTTATAATTACATGCGATAATGGTATATAAACGGAATAATACAAAGTTTGAGCTTTTGTACACACATACACATACAAGATTAGATTAGAATATATTGAACTTGAGGTGGGTCATAATACCAGCCAATGCAGCCAGTAGAGGCTTATTGTGCCTACCCTAATATGTCTAGTGTGAGAAACCTTCCCACTTCATGAGAATGAGGACTTTTCCAACTTGGTTTTTTTGCGCTATCGTTTCCCCTGGTCTCAGTATGCCAAAGATCTCTTAAAGCAATTTGGCGATTGCAACACAATCGCAGGTATGAGGCCGTTTCCTCCTCCACTTACACACATAGAAAGAGACATTTACACATACATACAATCACACACGCACACACCCCCAAATCGCCACAGCAACCATAAAAAAAATTATTCCAGTGAAACCTCAATTTTGAAAAAAAAACAGTAAATCATAGACATCTGGTATTTTATCCGTCGTAGCATGCATATTGATTTTGTTCCTGACCGGTTTCGAATTTTCATCCATCGCCAACCAAGTCCGCAAATTCACCAAGTTCGTGTAGAGAGTTCACTTCAAAGTAATGTTTCCGTTACAATCACACTTGATGGTTATGAAACTGACGATGGATGAAAAATCCGAAACCGGTCAGGAACAAAATCAATATGCATTCTACGACGGATAAAATACCAGATATTATCCAGCATTGCGGACCCGCCCACAAATCACAGACAATTCAAACTTAAAATTTCAATGTTTGTTACTTCTTAACAAAAGTTTCTTTTTTCTACGCCATGACTTCGGCTTAGTCATTCAGCGTCGCGCAGCCCAGTATGAAAGAACTAGACTGCGCTGGCGTTGATGTTGTTCGTTTAGTTGGAAATTCAGGGGGCACGTGAGAACAATCTCCGACGCGAACAACTTCACCCCCCCCGTTTAACAAAAGTAAGGTTATGATTAAAATCATCCAACCTCAATTACCATTTAATTGAATTTATTTTTCACTTTTTTGCATTTTTTTCGAAAACAGTTCCAAGGAGTTGTTTTAAACTGTGAACTTAATTCGAAACAATCGAAATGAACTTCTGGTGGAGATATGTGTCCAAAGGATGAGGCTCCATAAAATAAAGAATGAAAAAAATATTCGGTAAACAGTATATAGATGAAACGGTTATGAAACAGACATTAAGTTGGTATGGTAATCTAAGAAATACCACCAGAAAAAAATAAAGCATTGGTACCCTCCAGAATGGAGAAAGAAAGGAAGATCCGGAAGACGGCATTTAGGAGGAATTGGCTGGCAGAGAACTCAGAGAGGCAGATTGAAGTGAGAAAGATTTCTTGAGGAATGTTTTGACTTGAGGACATCTCTTTAGTATGGAAATACCGAAATAAGAAGAATAAGAAATTCTGGAAACTATACCGTTTGTGGAACAGATAAAAAAAAATGCTAAGACCTTATAATGGAGTTGTTGAGGAGAGAAATTAGGTTTGATTGAATGAACGAGATACGATGACACTAATATAATGTAGCTATAAGTTTACACTAACTGCACTGGACTTTATAATGAAAATGATAGAATGAATGGTGTGAGTAAAGATATGACACGATGCAATGTACAGTTGTATCTGATAGTTATCCTCCAGATAGATTCCCACTGGCTTATATACACAGGTTCTCCCACTCTAGCCTGCCTAAGTCAGAGAGTAGTCTCTGTTAACCACAGAAGGCCTCTCTTCTCTCTGCTGTGGTTGCATTATCTTTGCGGTACCATTACAGACCTGCTAGTCGGGATTTTTTTTGTGTGAGGAGCGGCGATTTGTCAGTCCATCGGATTCCCATCGCTGTGTGGTTTTTAGTATTCCTTACTAATTGTAACCAGTATCCGGTACTAATTGTGAATTTTTCTCACTAGATTAGATCACATTCGTCCGAGGAACCACGGAAATTAAAGCAGGACTGATAGCACTCAAGACGAGAGCTTTAGTACTGAGGTAGGAGGTTATATATTAATCATTCCTATAAAATATAAAATTTATAGACGCAAACGATCCTGAAAAATGGTTAAAGTCTCACATTCTGTTCGAATCATGTTTGTAAATTTTCAACCAAAGTTACTTACAGTAATTTTGAATTCCACTTCTAAAACAGTTAATTTTCAATAAAATAATTTCAAAGAAAAATGAAAAGAAAAAGAAAAACAATTAATAAAATGGAATTTTTGTCTAGAGAAAAATTGTGATGTAGGGAAAATTTCCCTAGAGTATTACATAGAAATTTAAGCCTTTAAAATACCCTTCTCTCAAAATACTGATGTAAAACAGCTTAGATATGTACTTCGCTAATTGGTTATGAAACAGTCTGAATGTAAAATTGTTTAACTCAATTTTTTTCTCTGTAAGAAACAGAAAAAAAATAGAAAAATGAGGTAAAGAGAGAGAGTTTAATAAATTGTAAGATAAAAAAAAATACTGTTAAATGTAACCATTAGAGAGGATGTAAATTTCAATAATTTTTTTTTTTTTTGTTATTACTGTTTTTGGAATATTGGCGACAAGGACTTTACACTTTGGGGATTTTGACGCTTTAGTTATAGCTCTCTAGTGTGCTGGAAGTTTATAGAACAAACTTCAATCTATAGTAACTTGAAGAAGTAATTACTACGGGAGTTGAGTGGCACATATCACCAAGCTCAACTTGTACCGTTGTCTGCTACCTGTCACACTTCATTCATTCTGATCCCTTTCGCTATTATCTAGAAATAACTTTTCATTATGCCATATCAATCCTTAGGTTCACTATTAAATCCCCCCTCAAGGAAATACACCTTAGATTTTTAACATTAAGATTGACACATATGAAAACTGTCTTTCTTAATTATTATATATATATAGATGTTGTAAATATTGGATGTTGAGGTGTCGGTCATACAAAAGAACTCTTTTTTAAATTTCAACCGACGTTTTGGCAAATTTATTGTTTTCTTCTGGGTCTGTACAAAGGTTTTAATACAAATCAATAAAAAATAGAAACAACATAAAATACGAACTTAAAATAAATATTTTCAAAATAAATTTAAAAAAAAAATAAACTATATAAATAAACTAAATAAAAAGTATGATATATATAGCACATTTAAATTTATTTTAAACTATTGTTGTAGAACAGATCAATATTAAACTAAATCACAACTATTAAAACTTTGACAATATGTGGCATATATAGAGTTTTATCCATACTTTACTCTTATATATGCCACATATTGTCAAATAGGTTTAATATTGATCTACAACAATAGTTTTAAATAAATTTTAATGTGCTATATATATATATCATACTTTTTTGTTTAGTTTATTATATAGTTTATTTAAAAAAAATTTTATTTTGAAATATTTATTTTAAGTTCATATTTTATGTTTCTATTTTTACTTTCTCTTACTCCTAGTAAGAGGAAGTATTGTAATCGGTCAAATTTTCGATATCGAGTTTTCACGGGAAATATCCGTTTTGAGGTCCCCTGAGTCCAAAAAAGTGGTTTTTAGCGAATGGTCTGTGTCTGTGTGTCTGTGTGTGTGTATGTATGTGAACAGCATAGCTCAAAAACGAAAAATCGTAGAAAGTTCAAACTTGATATTACGTTTAGGTATCACCATGGGATCTGACGGTGCGTTATGTGTCAATATTCCTCAACCGGAAGTACCACTTTACTAGTTGTTTTTTTTACGTTTTTGCAATTTTCTCAAAAATGGCTCCGAAGATTTTCTTTAAACTTGCTATATCAACTACACATACAAAGAGCTACAACTTTTATTTGAAACATTTCTCCAGGAAAATTCATTTAAGGGCACTTCTGGGGGAGGGGTGGGGTTAGGTTTTCATCTTAACTGCTGTTTCAGTATATTAGACAATTCTGTCATCTAAATAATGTTAATTAGAATTAAATATGTTGTTGAAATTCCGAGTTTGAAAAAAAATAGATAACCGGAAGTGCGTTTTTACTGAAATATAATTTTCAGTTTTCTGGTATTTTCTCGAAAATGGCTCCAACGATTTTCTTTAAACCAGCGTTGTTAACTATACATATAAAGAGCTACAACTTTTATTTGAAACTTTTCCCCTGATAAATTCATTTAAGGGGACTTTTGGGGGAGGGGGGTTATGTTTTTCTTTAAAATGCTATCACAGTTGATTATACAATTCTGTCATCCAAATTGAAATAACTAGAAATTAATATATGACCCAAATTCCGAGTTTCAAAAAAATTAGTAAACCGTAAGTGCGCTTTTACTGATCAGTTTTTTCCAGTTTTCAATATATTTCGACGGACTCCGTTTTTACTTTCTCTTACTCCTAGTAAGAGGATGTATTGTATTTATATTTGTGTAATAACTAATCATAAAATGCTAAAAAATATATTCATTGCAGAATATTTCAAACAATAGTACGATAATTTTTCCTTTTAATTCCCTTTTTTTTAGAACTGGAGTAAGAGAAAGTTGTGTGAGTGTTTCACACCAGATTTTTTTCTGATTTGTATTAAAACCTTTCTACAGACCCTGAAGAAGGCAAAAAAAAAATTGCCGAAACGTCGGTGGAAATTTAAAAAGAGTTCTTTTGTATGACCGACACCTCAACATTCAATTTGCAACATTGAATACAGCGGTCATAACGAAAACCAAAATATTATATATTGAAACTTCATAATGTAAAAATTGTTCGTAACATTAAATTTTCTCTTTTTTTCAATTTGAAAATTCCAGAAGACAAATTTTATTCAAAATCAAATTTTTTACTGTTTATTTTTAATTTTTTTGGGGGGGGGGGGGGGGGAGAGGGAGTGATCTTGATTAAGTCAGTTCTTGGAATTTAAGATTATTTTATGTTTACGAATAATGTATATAGATTAGGAAAATAATTTGCATTGTCTGATTGGTTTACTTACACCATTTATTTATTTTCAATTATACTCTTATCATTGGCAGTTCCGCCATTAGGTGTCTGGCTACCCTATTTTTATATACGAAATTCTACCATAATAGTCCATACTATTATACAATATGCGGATAGCCTTCGGAGCAGGACAAGTGTTCAAGTATTCATCATTTCTCCTATGTAGCAAAGCTTACATATATATTGGTCTCTTTGCTAATCCGATTCGAAATAAGCGCTTCATGAGGTAATCGTCGCTTGTAATTACTCTGAAGCACGCAACTGAGTCACTTTTTTTGGGGGCAAATTTGTAGCGACTCGGTTGTTTGATTCTAAAAAATGGAAACCCAATGTGCGTAGATCCAGCGGGACTCTTTACGAAATTGTAATGTATGCTTTGGCTGTATCTATTGTAAAGGACAAAATCAAGCTGATCCATTTGTGGTCGGCTTCTTTGTGGCCAACGATACCATAATGTCCGTAATCACTGGAGTTTACTTTACGAATGACTAACAGATTGTGGCTTCTCCACACATATAATGATATCCAGAGAATCAAGTGGCTTAGATGATGTGATACATATTATGATAAGGTCAAGACTGAAGGACCGTCAGAAGTTTCTAAGACAACAACTTCGGACGTTGTTTCAATACGCTAACTTTCAGTTTTTCTTTTATCCATAATTATTTTTTATCGTTATTTTAATTAAAGTAAAAACATTAAATCAATATTTTTTTTTATGAACTTTTAATGTGACTTTAAAAACTGGCAACTTGTTTAACTGAAATTGGTTGTAATGGAATTACGAGTACTTTTCTTTCCAGAGAAAAAAAAAATGCCATTTTCTTCATGTTTACACTGTAATCTAGCCATTTCATTGCTAATACCTCATATATGCGTGTACACTTGACGTTCTCCACAGGCTAATACCTCATTTATGTGTAAATGGTCTAGCATTCTCCCACAGGCTAATACCACATATATGTGGTTTGATGCTTTTTCGTTTCTTTGCTATTCCCACATAGAAATGTATATTTTTTTAATGCTCCCAGCGACATCTATACATCCATAGGCATCTATAGCATATTTTTATTTCACTTAAATGACAACAGATGGCAACAAACCTTTTTGCTAGTCTCTCATAAATGGGCCATCATTTTTAAATCTCCCATCGACATCTATACAATGTTCAGAATATTTTCTTTTGTTATACTATATGTTATATTAAAATAAAAGATGGCAATAATCCCTTGCGACCTTTATTGTCGGCAAATTTTTTGGGTTTATTATCCATCCCTTTTCCAAACAACCCTTTTACCTACATATGTTTGTCATTGTAACGTTTGCCTCTGTTCGAATAACTTCTCTTTTGCAGTTTTTCAATATAATTTTCTATTATTTAATCTTTTAGTATTTTGATTATTATTTTCGACATGATATTGTCAACTGTTGAGACAATAAGGAAATCCACCAAATTGTACACGAAGTTTTTTTCCGTGTCTCGAATAGGAAGTGTAGTGCCGTGTTTCGAGATATATTATACTAAACAAACATTCTAATTTTGTTTTAAGTGACTTTTTTTTATTATATTTTTAATTGTATATTTGTGTAAGATATTTTAAATATAATTTTTTGTTTTTTGGTATTTTTTTTTTTAACAAACCTTTAATAGGATTATATTGAGCTTTAGTTATAGCTAAAAATTAATTAGTTCACTAGAAATTTAGACAGTTACTAATTAAATTTAGTAGATTTAAAAAGTTTAAAATAGGGATTTAAAAAGTTAAAGAGCGGATTTTAAAGCTTAAAGTAGTTGTAAACAAAGAGTGGGGAAAAAACTGCGACTGAGAAATAATTCAGTATGGTGGGGACGGCGGCCAGTGAGACAGTCTAGCACGCAGTGTACTAATACTCTGAACCTAACTTAGCAATGAAAGGGCTAGAAGACACATTTTGCAACACATTGTACAAACTAAAATAATATTTAAAATTAAACGCAACACATTCCGCAGAACCCTCCCCCCTAAAAAATGTTTTTTTTTCGCAAAATGTTACAAAAAAAAAGGATACTTATTAAATATGCAGATAGTGTTCCAAGTTTAAAGGAAAATAGTTTTCCGAAAAACAAAATTCCAAAAACCTCAAAAACCTATTCTATATAATCGCAATTCACCGGATTTTCAAAGTTGGAATTCTAGCACTTCATGTTTAGTTACTCCATGCACTTCGTCAGAACAGTGCACAATACGCTTAAACTACATACACTCTACACTTTACAGACAAGGACAAACACAGTTCACAAACTAGGGTCTCCGTTCCTAGTTACTGGCGTAAGCCAAGGGACAAGGAAGGGATTAGCTCAGTGGTAGCGCACTATACTAGCAACCAGAGGTTCCGGGTTGGAACCCAGCATGCTGCTCTTAGATTTTCTCTTCCTAGGGCCTCTACTACTCACTGTCCAGTGATGGGCAGTGTGGTCTGTAGCTAGAGAACACTGCTTGGAGGCCGGCAGTGCACTGAGAAGGCTCCGGAGGCACAATAGATCTTTCTGGTTGTAGTGCGATAATCCCCTACAATTATCTAATCTATCTATATAGGTGGCAAGAACCATACATTATATTGAAGACATAGAGGAAAGTTTAATGTTATTGTTTCCCTAAAACACTCCCCAAAAATAATTTTTCTCGAGAAACTTTCAAATAAAAGTGATAGACATTTTCCTGTTTTATCCAGCATACAGAGTTTAAAGAAAATCGTTGGCGCTTGTATAGAGAAAATCGTGAAAAACTGAAAAACACCGTTCATTAAAATCGCCGAACGCAGGTGCTGGATTCTGATGAAAACATTATTGTAGTGGTATCTAAGCAGAGTGTCAAGGGAAGAGATTAGCTAACTGGTAGCGCGCTGGACTACCAACGCGGAGGTCCCGGGTTCGAATCCAGCCTGCTGCCCTTAGATTTTTTCTTCCTTGGAGCCTGTTACAGCTAACTGTCCGTTGATGGACGTTGTTGTCTGTAATGAGAGAACACTGTCCGGAGGCCGGCTCCGATCTTTGGGGTAGCTATATGGGCCCAGAAGAAATTTGGGAAGCATAGGAGTTTCTCCCCACAAGCAATAATTTTTTTTTTTAATTTATTTATTTATTTGCATCTGTATAATATATATATTGACAAATTATTATACAAATTGTGACACTGAGCTAGGATCAGCGCCACAACTAGGACAGCGTGATGGAAGAAACCAGCCAGCGCTGGAACTTCCTAGGACTTACTGGCAGGTTAGAAGAAGGAGATCACGTGGCCAACAACGCTTTAATCGCCATGGAATATTTTTAGAATGGGAAGATATGGATAATGCTTGAGCGACAGGATTTTGGTGGATCTCTAAGTTTTTGTGAAATTTCTGAAAGCGGGTGTGGATAGGATCATTGTCGAATGGAATGTTAAGGTAGCTGTGGAGGGTTCGATTAGAAACATAATAGAATGCATTAACGATTCGACGAAGGACTTTGGATTGGAAAAATTGTATGGGTTGTATGTTGGAGGGTTTTGCGGAGCCCCACAATTCTGCTCCATATGTCCATATTGGTCTGAGTAGAGTCTTGTAAAGAGTGAGTTTTTTATGTATTGTCATGGTGGATTTAGGTCCAAGAAATCTCCTAAGTAGTCCGTAGCGTCTGTTTAGTTCTTTTCTAAGTCTTGTGTCTTCGGTGGATGTGGGTATGTTTAAACTGTGGGGATGTTTGAAAAAAGAAAGAAATAAATAAATAAATAAAAAAGCGAACTATCAAGTTTATTGACGCAATCGCAATATTTATCTTACCAGAAGTAAGAGAAAGTAAAAGTCAATTTAAATAAAAAAAATAAAAAAATAAATGGACCAGATATTTAAGATTTTAAAAAGAACTTCCTAATCATAAATTATTAGCTAAGCATGGTTATATTGTTAAATAAGTGTCTGAGAAAATATGATAATGATGATAGATAGCTATTGGTGAGAAGAAATAGGGAGAAAAAAAAAGGGAAGAGAAAGTAAGAAAGTCCAGCTGATTTAGGGAAAGAAGTAGAAAAAGTTTTGTATTTTTTTTTTTATATCACAACTTTGATGGAATTTAGAAACTATAACTGGAAGGAAAGTAATATCAGGAGTTTTATTATAGCGGAATATTTTTTTTGTATCCATTGTGAGGTATCTTGCAATAATGTTATATATTTTGGTTTATTTTACATGATTATGGTTTATTTTACTTTTTTCTTATCTCGTCCTATTTTTTGTCAGACACACATTAGATAACATACACTAGATATATATTTATATTAAGTTTCAAGTGCCATACCTTAGTATTTATGTACATTCTAAGAAGTTGTAAGCATAGAAAAACAAAAACTAATTAAAAATATAGAGCAGAGAAATCACCCAAATTATAAGCTTGAATGAAGGAGGTCTGTCACGGTTCTGTGACCAATATCCAAATCATTTTGATGAGTGATGCACATATTAAACATTTATACTTTTTAGTGCTAAGCTAGATTTTTTTTTTTTGTCTAAAAGTAGTTTTAGTTGCTGTCTTTCAGGTCAAGAAACTAAGTATGCGGAAACCAAATAAGTATTTTGTCGACATATCCCAAGTTAGTCGGCGACAGATTGGAAGAAAAAGGAGAAGTAATCTTTGATTTGGGTAAAGAAAACGTGTCAATATTTACTCTAGTTCAATTTAGTTCTGAATTTTTTAAAACACCACTTCAAAATATAATATGGTTCTTTATATTTCTGTGGGCTATCACGAGGTGTAGCCAACATCATCTGCATAGATGGAGAGGATAATTTCAGGGTTACTATACAATAAATACAGGAAAAATAAAAAATATATATTAAGGTGAGAGACCTCGGGTGGGCTCTGCTTAATAAAAAAACAGCAAAAATATAAATTGAGTGAAAATATTGAGTGGACTGTGTATAATATAATATAATATATGGGTGGGCAAAATGGGAATTTAAAATATTAAACGTATAGGAAAAATGAATATATGAATTAAATTTAAAAATGAGTAGCAAATAATATTTATTATAACTTTAAATAAGCCAAAGGAACGGCGCTTACCTTGACACGCAGAATTCTAGTTACCAGTGTTGAAAGACTCATGTATCCTTAGCCCATATCGCGGAAAAGTGGAGAGGAAAAAATAGGAATAAGGAAATAATTCGTATGTGCCTGTAACTCTTGAGTATTGACCAATACACTGCTACTTGGCTGATGGTTGTAGATAATAATTAAAATAGGGTCCCAGAAGCTGCACTGCAGGAAACCAGCCGGTATTAACAACCATGTGATTTCACAGTAAACCTATGTAGGCCTGAGAGAACCGAGCCCACCCGACAAAAGTACCAGACACTACACAGGAAAACCAGCAGTAACAAACTTCAGTTTTCACAATTAAGGGCAACCGAACTGGCATGAATTTTATAGGTATTACACTGGGACCTATTCAAGGGAGTGTTGCCTAACGACTTACTCCTTAGAGCTTAACTGGCGACTGACTGAGAGAGGAGAAAATGCATAGGTTACCCCCTCTCTACTCTTAGGAAACAGCTTAATAAATTGGTAAGTTATTATCAAGATAGTACAATAACCCCCTCCAAACTAAAGTTATTGTACGCCGTTGGCGGCAAATTTAAATTTATATTAAATACCGAACAGTTAGTTTGGATGTCTGACGTTTACACCTTAATTAGGATAGGAACTAAGTAACTTCTTTATAGATCTCTTTGGCCCTATGGAAATACTGTACTAATCAGTAATTAAAAGAGAGATATGACTTAAGAATAAAGTAGAGTGTAAAAGGATTTCGAGTTTCGAAAACATCCCAAGGCACCTCACTGGATCAAAGGCTTGCTTCATTCATTCACATCAAGTAAGAGAGGAACAGAGAATCTTAAAATGCTTTAACTTATAAGTAAAACTTTTTTCCAATGAAACAGATTTAATTGAACTATTTTCATCATTATAAATCTGATACGATGTTAGCATTTCTGCCATCAATATTATTAGTAAAAATCTCATCAAATTTTCTTTCATTTTTTTAATAATTAAATATTAATTCATAACAATAGGAATAATAATTCCAAAAGGGAGGGACCTAAATAAATTTTGTGAGATTTCAGTTGACTGAATCTAACTATAAATTGCGTGGATATAGGTTAAATTAGGAAAATAAAATTGGCCTTATCCACTTGCATTGTTTTTCTCTTACATTCATTCAAAAATTGCAATAAAAGTTTTATTCAAAGTATGAATTTTTACAAATCGTAATTCATAATTCGTAATTCTTTACAAGCACACAATATATCGTTATTAGCAAACAACACAGCATAATTTTAAAGGTGTCATGTTTGAAATTCTACTTTCTCTTAACTTTTATTTTAGCCGGTGTATTAAACTATGAATGCCATATGAATAGGATATTTCATCTAACATTATTCTTACAGCATCATAATCAATTATTGTTCTACTACTTTATTTATCCCTTAGTAAATAATTAATTCATTGGATTTTAAAGCAGGAAATACAAGTTTGAGTTTTTGAAATCTCTTGAATCTGTAAAAAAAGTTTGTAGTAACTCTGTAGCACGTTTGTACAGACTCCAATCTATAATATGTGTATATATACGGGTGAGCGGGTATGTCTGTCTGTGAAAGAATAAATTAACACCAAACCGGAGGGTTGCAGGAAGCTCCAAATGATGATACACAACACGTATCACCAAGGAATTCAACACGAATTTTTGGATCAAAATACATCACCAGGATGTGCAAGTTGATTTTTTTCTTCAGCTTTTTTGTGATTTTTCTTTAACTGTTGGAAAGAAGAAGTATTGTAATGGTGTCAAATGTAATGGATGTGAGAAGGAGAAAATTAGAAGATAATTTAGAAGAGTGAAAGAAATAATCTAGAGATATGCTGAACACTGTATGATGATATAGAAACATAATGCTGCAGAGAATATACACGTTAACAGAAGTTAGCGAGACATTAATAAAGAGAGAGAGACAAACTGGCTGAGAATTGGAAAATAGAATGATCTCTTCTGACTGGTGTTAAAAAACTGTTCTTCCTAGGTCTAGCCACCTTTATATATATAGAATCTCCCGGCCTAGTCTGCCTAGAAGTGAGCGAGAGAATAATAAAGAGAGAAAACTGGCTGAGAATTGGAAAGTAGAATGATCTCTTCTGACTGGTGTTAAAAAACTGTTCTTCTTAGGTCTAGTCCACCTTTATATATATATATATATATATATATATAGAACCTTCCGGCCTAGTCTGGCCCAAGTTAGCGAGAGAATATAAAAGAGAGGCAAACTGGCTGAGGATTGAAAGTAGCATGATTTCTTCTGACTGGTGTTAAAAAACTGTTCTTCTTAGGTCTAGAGCTCACCTTTTATATATATAGTAACCTCCCGGCCTAGTCTCGCCTAGAAGATAGCAAGTAACTAAGTTTTTCGGAACCTCACGAATCTTTTAATGATTCGGATCCCATTACACAAATTTTCTAGTTTTCACTAGAAATACATGTTTTGGGGAAAGGGGGGTCTTCTGAGTCGGAAAAGTGGTTTTTAGAAAATATGTATGTATATGTCAGATTGTCTGTTTTCTGTCAGTCTGTCTATCTGTCTGTCTGCATGTAGAGGCACGTTTTTGTCAGCATAACTCAAATACAGAAAATCGCTGAAACTTTAAGCCGGATATTTAACTTAACTTCTATCCACGGTACCTGCAATAAAGCTTTGGATCAAAGTCGGTCACCGGAAAGTACCATTTTACCCAATAGATTTTTCACTTCTGGTATCTGGTATTTTATCCATCGTAGCATGTATATTGATACTGTGCCTGACCGGTTTCGGATTTTTATCCATTGGCCGGGGAAATTCACCAAGTTCGTATAGAGAGTGAACTTTCTACATGAACTTGGAGAATTTGCTCTGGTGATGGATGAAAATCCGCAACCGGTCAGGAACAATATCAATATGCATGCAACAACGGATAAAATATCAGATGTTATCCAGCATTGCCGGCCAATCCACAGATTTTTTTTTTTAATTTTTTGCTATTATTTTCGAAAAAGTTTTAGACAATTTTCTCTAAACTTTGTATATATAAATTCTGCACATATATAAAGAGCTATAACATTACTTGTGGAAAAATTAATTTTGGGGGGAAGGATGATGTTAGGATTTTCTTTAAAGTGCTATTTTTGTAAATTATATGATCTACTCATTTACATATGAAATGTTTTTGGTTGCTGTTGTGTTGTTATAATTTGTAGTAGCTTGTGTAGCACGAGCGGTTTTGTAAAGGGGGCTTGCAAGTTTATGTGTTTAAGAGAGAAGTAATAAGAAATAATTAAAAACACTGGTAGATAAATTAAATATATTATCTTTAATAATATTTAAATATTTTACAATATCGCAACTATTATGCTTAATAGATCATTTGTTAATCTAGAATAAATGTTAATCTCTATCACTGGCATGAGTTTAAGAGAGCGATTCCTGAAGCAAGTGTTCTGGCATTGAAAACAGAATGCCTTCTCTTATAAAACAGTTGGCTAAATGGCATTGTATTAATTTAACGGATTCTTGTGCATTTGTTTCCCTAATAGCAAAGACCTTAAATTATAGTACCTCACTCTAAAATACATTATTTTTGCCAAAATTATTTCACTTAAAATATTTTCAAAACTATTTATTTTTGCATTTCTTCTTCCACTACATTATCCCCTCTCCTGGAGAAATTTGTACTGTAGTGTAGCTTGTGGCGTGAGCGATTTTGTAAAGGGGCTTGAGTGTAAGTTTTAAGAGAGTGAAGTAATAAGAATAATTATGAAAACACTGGTAGATTAATTAAATATATTATCTTTAAAGATATTTAAATATTTTACAATATCACAACTATTATGTTTATGAAATTAATTATTTATCTAGATTGAATGCAAGCTCTTATGTTTTAACTTATATCTGGCACTGATTTCTAAGTGTTCTGCTTCTGTCCCTACCACAGACTGTCCTTCCTTGAAAGCAGGATGCAGACTGAATGCCAACTGCATGCTGAAGGCATCGACAGAATGCCTTCTCTTACAAAACAGTTGGCCAAGTGGCATTGTATTAATTTAACGGATTCTTGTGCCTTTGTTTCCATAATAGCGTCTGACCTTAAATTACAGTACCTGACTCTAAAATACATTATTTTTGCCAAAATTATTTCACTTAAAATATTTTCAAAACTATTTATTTTTGCATTTCTACTTCCACTACACATAATACTAATAAGAATTAAATGTGTTGCAAAAAATAATGAATGTGAAGAAAATTAGTTGATGGAAAGAGCGATTTTAATGATCCTTTTTTTTTTTTTCAGTTTTCTTTGATTTTCTTCATAAAGACACCAACAAATTTCTTTGAACTTTCTTTACTAATACACACATATATATATATATAGACACTTATTACTTTTGTTAAAAACATTTTTTTCTAATACCTAGATTTTAGGTAGGTTCTGGGAGAGAACTGGAAAGTTAGGTTTCCCTCTAATGTCGTTTTTGTTTATCTGAAATATTTCTGAATACAATTATTTTTGAACGTTCTGGGGAACTATTGGATTTCCTCTTAAGTGCTATTTAAATATATATATCATCTTCATATTCAGCCAGAATTTCTAAAAAAAACTTTAAAAGATAACAATTTCAGTATGATAAAACTGGATCATTTAGAGATTCAGAATTATCAGAAATAAATATTGATTCTCCATTTTCGATAACCCCCAATTAAACTTTTAATTCTTAAAGATTTTAAAAATATAAGCTGGAATAATAAGACCTTAGTTAATTTCTATTCCATTTACCCTTAAGTTAATTAAAATAATTAGATTGAAGTAATAATACTTGGGCCATCTATTCAATTCAATTCAATTCAAAAAATCAAAGGCTACTCTTTTTATAAATTGAACATTAATTGGAGATTTTAGGATTATTCATAATTACACAGTTATTTTATTATAGGGAATTCTACTGAAAATATATAGGGAAACATTTGCTGCAAGTCCTGTAAAAAGTAAGTCATTTCGATTGATGCAAATTTTTAAAATTGTATTTTTATCGGAAATACATATTTTGAGAAAGCTTGAATGTCCGAAAAAGTGCTTTTTTGATGTGTCAAGGAACGAAATCTCACATTTGGTATATCGTTTCGAAAAGAAAATGGGATCCCACGCAATATTATAGGTCAAAATCCGTCTAAAGAGGTGCGACTAACCGGATTAATTTTGCAGTTTTCGCGATTCACACGACAACAGAGCCGAATGATTTTTTATTTAAACCTGCACTACAAGTTTTTTTTTAAATTTTTTTTTATTTTGTTGAAATTCACAACTGTAACTATAGTTGCGACAAGTAAATATGGTGATAGCTAATACACTGGCTAAAATTATTAACTATAGATTGCAGAAGGCAACCAGTGGTGACACTCCATTATCATGAATCGTGATACAATATTTCACAATTTCATGACAATAGTAGATCACGAGGCCATCTTCTCTTCAATCTCCTTAGGGGATTATCTGGTATTGTAGGACAGGAAAGCTGTCCTATTAGAGAATTGAAATGAACTGCTGTAGAGGAATGAAATTTGAAAAAAAACGAGATTTCACTAGGTCATGGACAAAAGGAATATTCAGGGTATTGTGGATAGTGGTGAAGTTCGATACGAAAAATGAAGCATTTAGGGATTTTCCGAAGTATTTTTGACAGCAATAATTGGATACGTTGGGAGTTGGGAACGTTTAGTCGATCCCCATACTTCAATACGGTGTGACCAAATTGGTCTTAGTAACAACAGATATAAAAAGTCTTTTGTTGTTTAAGTTTAGATTTGATCGTCTGTCGATGAGCCTTGCGAGGAGTATATAGCGTCGGTTAGCTTCTTTGGTTTTCAGACTAGTACGTGGATTCCATGTTAAACGTGGAAGTCCACGTTTAGTCCAAGGTAACGTGCATTGTTAACAGATGGAAAGAGATTTGATTAATGAATACAAGTGGTAGGATTTTTCGTCGAAACGTAAATACTACTACTAACAACAATAATAATACTTTATTTAAAAATTTACTATAATCAAGAATGAATACATAGCATTTACAGCTTGGCATGGTATCCGTTAGCCGGGGAAAAATGTTTTAAAACATTTTAACAAAAATATTATTTTATTACGTATAATAAAAGAGTTTTCTTTTTTTTAATATAATACGCTAAAGAAAAAAGAAAAATAAAAACTGTAGATACAGTACAGATAAATAAATATAGAAAACTGGACAGTATATTCTGAAATAATAAAGTATATATAACTACACTTGAATATAAAAATGATGATAATTTTTAATGTCTGCCTACAATTTTAAAATTAATGAAGAAAAAGTAATTGATAAGTAATATTAAAAGACCAAATTAATAAGTAATAATAAAAAAACAAATTAAAAGAAAAATTAAAGAAATAAAAACGAGTATACATTAAAAAAAAAAACAAAAAAAGAAAATATATATATATATAATAAATAACACTATCAAAAGTTATGTGTAGCTGATGTACAAGTTTAAAGGAAGTTGCACAATAAAACTAAATAAAAATCAATTCTTTAAAGCAGTATTCCCGATTGATCGATTTTAATTAAAATCTTATTGTCGGGTCCCGTGGTAGAACTTTATCTGGTTTGAACATTCCACGATTTGCCGTTTTTAAGTTATGCCACCATAGAGAGGCATGTAGACAGGGCATACACACCCCAGAGAGAGAGAGAGAGAGACTAACCCCAGAGAGAGCGAGCCGCTTTTTAGTGCTCAGGAGACTTCAAAAACATGTATTTCCGGTGAAAACTCAAAGTCGAAAATTTGATGCGATTGCAATAATCCCTCTCTTGACCAGCAACAGATTTACCAACAAAATAACTAGAAAGCAAATTAATTTTGAAGCACTTAACAAAATCTATTAATTAATTGATAAAGTAATATGTGTACATTACTACCACTTATTAATTTAGTCTTATCCAGCAGCCACCTAAACTTTCCGAGGTAATGTCTCGCAAAAAGCCGACGCCTCCATTTACAAAAAATATCTACTCTACTAAGCATACAAGTTTGTCATGATAAGAAATTCCACTGACGGGTTGGGTCTAGAAAGATGTTAGAAAGATGTCTAGAAAGATCTAATAGAATAAAGATGTAAGCTTGCCCCATTCCATATTCAAAAATCACAGTTGATATAAGTAGGATAAATTAAGAATTTTGCTGTAGGACAATTAACTGAAATTAAATATACCCCATCAATTTCAACAAAATATACTAAGTTATTGGGATCTATAGAGACCCATAGAGCTCGCCGCCAATGGCTAACCAAATGCAGAATTTTTTATTGAAGGAACACAATAAAGGTTATATCCCCCCCCCCCCCCCCCCCAATCAAAGAATTAAATTATTTTCGTCACAAAAATTCTAGTAATATAAAAATATAATTTTTTTTTATTTAAAAGGATCACTTACGTATCTTAGATTTTACATTAAACAAATAACCTTCCGCATTAAACGAATGCCACATTGTTGATCGATAAAGGATGACGTCTGCCGTCGAAGTACCCTCAAGATGTCTCAGCGGTTTGAGTTGTTGAGAAAGGATCAGAGGCTGAGGTTGCATCACCTGATGATGATGTTTTCTCAGAAATAACATCCCTAAGGACATCAGACAATAACTTAGAGAGATCAGCACCAACAATCTCATTCAGCTTCGTGACTCCAGTATCGCTGTCAAATCTTAAGCCTTCACTCAGAGACCATTCTTAAGCTCGTACATAAACTTTCATATCCCGGCTTCAATCTTAAAATTTTCCTTCTGACCAATAACAACCTAGTATGCTTCCTTCTAACTTTTACTGGAAAATCATTATTCAGACTAACTCCTGTAACGCTTAACATACCTCAGAACTGCCAATTTGTCCGAAAAACGGACAAAAGTTACCATTAAAGGTCTGTGTGTTAATCCTCTTCTGCCTAGTGGGAATACAGATAAAAGGTCTTGAATAACTGCAGCATTAAACAATTCACGATAGAAATTAGTTACAAGTTTTGCTATATCATCATCTTCCTTATATTTTAGATTCAATAATTAAGTGTTACGGCGAGATTTAATTTCAATACTATCAAGAATGCTATCAGTCTTTTCATGCGCTAATTTCAAGTTATTAACTACCGTCTTAAGTAGTCTATTCTCCTCTCTAAGAATTTCGTTGTCTTTCATAAAGTGTCTTGAACCCATCATTAATTGATTTAAACTCTTCTCTAAGAGAACTCAAATCACTTTTGAGCGGCGCCAAAGCATCATTAACTACACGAGAGATTGAATCTATCAATTCAGCCTTTGACAAAGACACATTCTCATCCACATGAGAAGTGTTAGTGCCCAACAATAATTTTTTTGAGCTCATTCCGGCTAATTCTGGTGAGCTTCTAACTCTTTTTGAAGAACTAGATGTCCGAGATTTAGGAGTAGTGTGAACCTCCGAATTTTGAGGCATTCAATATCTCATTTATACTAAGAACTATTTCAAAATAAATTATTAAATACAAATAAAGAGAGAGAAAAGATAAATAAATAATTAAATATAAGAAAATAAATTATAAGTAAATAGCTGATGTAAAGTGGAGACAGCTGAAGAAGTATGACAAAAATATTAAAAAGTTCTAATTCATATAAATAGCAAAATAATAAATATTTACTCTCAAATCAAAACAGTAGTCAGATGACGTGCAGACATGCGTATATACGGAAGAAAGAGATAAAGAATGCAGAATGAAACAGATAGACGGCGCTGTCAACAATTGTGAACCCCTTCCAGTACTTAGTTCCAACGTTTAATTTGAACACTATTTTTAAAGTTAAAGTTTCATGTTCTTAATTACACTTAATTTGGATTTTACGAAAAAACTCTCGATAGATTTTTTTATAAATAGACTCACAAAAAAAAAAATGTACTAATACTCGAAAATGTAACTTTTGAACTAAAAATCAAGTTAGTAAAATTACTTTAAACTGCCAAAAAAGAATAAACTTAACAGAGCGAAATACATACGTCTTGGCTACACGACTGTCAAACATCAAACATAACTTTGTACTTCAAACATACTATGTACTTTTATTTGATTGGATTAGTTTTGATTCGCCATTTAACTAACCAGGCCTGCAGTTGGTCGAGGTGCGACTGGAGAGCTCTAATACCAATAACAGGGTCGAGATGAGGGGACAAAATTGTGTATCATCCGCAAAGGTAAATATGATAGTATTTGGATGCTGTGAGAATATCATCTGCTTTGTACAAAGTGAACAGGAGAGGTCCGAGAATGCTGCCTTTGCGAACACCAGCTCTACCCAACTGCATACAAGATTCTGCTGCCTCACAGCAGATCCTGAAATATCTGACTTGCAGATATGATTTTAGGATAAGGTATTAGGTCTGAGGAAAGGCAAATAAGTTAACTTTAAAATTATTTTATAACTGGTTATTTTAAATAAATTGAACCATTTTCAACAGCCATCAATTTTTATTTAATAATCTTCCAACGTTTCATGCACTCTACGTGCCATTATCAAGGAATAACAATTCTAGTGTACATTCTGAAATTTTTTTAAACCATATTATACATTTATTTTAAATTTTAATATTGTGCAACATTACTATTATATAGTCCACTAAATAATTACCTTATTAAACATTTAATGGTATTTTACTGTGTCTATGTTGAGAGGCTTCGTCCATTTAGATTTAAATATTTTTTTGTTTGTTTTATTCTTTTTATTTTTATGCTGTGTATGTATCACCTAAAAAGTGTTGTCAGTAATATATTTCTTATTGTCAATAATTATTTCTTATTTCGTATGATGATACATACACAGCATAAAAATAAAAAGAATAAAACAAAAAAAAAAATATTTAAATCTAAATGGACGAAGCCTCTCAACATAGACACAGTAAAATACCATTAAATGTTTAATAAGATAATTATTTAGTGGACTATATAATATAATAGTAAGGTTGCACAAGATTAAAATTTAAAATAAATGTATAATATGGTTTAAAAAATTTCAGAATGTACACTAGAATTGTTATTCCTTGATAATGGCACGTAGAGTGCATGAAACGTTGGAAGATTATTAAATAAAAATTGATGGCTGTTGAAAATGGTTCAATTTATTTAAAATAACCAGTTATAAAGTAAATCGAATAAACAGCAAATAATTAAACATTTAAAATTATTATTATGTTGAAGTAGCTTCAATGAAAAAAAAAACAATCTTTTTTAGCCTTCGAATTTTTTTTTTTTATTATTACAATTAAACTCTGACATTTCGGCCTCTAATTACCCCATTTTCAAGAGTTTATCTGGTATTTTATCCGTCGTAGCATGCATATTTATTTTCTTCCTGACCGGTTTCGGATTTTCACATCGTCAGAGCAAATTCACCAAGTTCGTGTAGAGAGTTCACATCAACCTAATGTTTCTGTTACTTGTTACTCACATTTATTGGTTGTATATAATTATCTCAACATTGACATAGTTATATACAACCAACAAGTGTGAGTAACAAGTAACAGAAACATTACGTTGAAGTGAACTCTCTACACGAACTTAGTGAATTTGCTCTGACGATGGATGAAAATCCAAAACCGGTCTGGAAGAAAATAAATATGCATGCTACGACGGATAAAGTACCAGATGTTATCCAGTATTGCGGATCCATCCACAAATTTTTTGAGTTTATTTTCTTACAGTGTGTAAGGTACAAATTTTGTTTTATAAAGAAGCATGCTTAATTTTAAGGTTTTCCATACATAACTCTCGTTATTGTGGTGGTTGGTTCCGTAGAGTTGGAAAGCATCAGAGACATTTTCCGTGATAGCCTGCTTCATTTTCCCACCCAGTTACCATCAACATAGCCCCTTGATCTAGTTTAAAAGTTTAGTTTTTAAATAAAATTAAAAAGACCAGTCAGTGTATAAACTGAATTTGCCCTTTGCAAGTCTGTGTTATCACACTGTCTGACAAACGCATCCTGAAGATGGGCGAACGCCCGAAACCGGTCGATGACCACAAAATGAAGCAGACTATCACGGAAAATGTCTCTGAAACTCTCATTATGTTAGTTTTATAAAATTTCATATTAATAATTTTAATTTTTGTCAATGTTGTTGAGTATACATTAAAAACGAGAGTAATGGTATTTTTAGCAGATTATTTCCAGTATTATATCTACCTGTCTCCGTGGCTCAACAACCCTATAGTGGGTCCTGGCCTCCTCTAGTAATTTGTGATATTCGTAGCGGTTTTGTGCTGCCGCTCTCCAATTAGAAACCCCCAGTAGGCTTATTGCATCGTTGGCTACTCCATTTTGCCATCTTAGTTTGGGTCTACTAACCTTCCTGCTCTGACCCATCTCTCCGTTCAATAGACTTGGGATGGGGTCTGTCTCTCCCATTCGGGCTACATGTCCTGCCCAGCTAAGCCGACTAAGTTTTATTATCCGCCCAACATCTGCTTCCCCAAACAGCTCATATACCTCCTGATTCTTTCTTATCCTCCATCTGCCTTCCTCCCTTACGGGTCCAAGGATTCTTCTAAGAATTTTCCTTTCGAAGACAAGAAGGTTACGCTCACTTGCTTTTGGGAGGGTCCATGTTTGGGATGCGTACGTGAGGACTGGGCGGATTAGTGTTTTGTACAGCCTGAACTTCGACTTTCTTGATACTAGGCTGCTTTTAAAAAATTTTACCAGGACGAAATAGCACCTATTGGCAGTCATGATTCTCCTTTTAATCTCTTGGTTAATTTCGTTGAAGGAATTGACTTGAGAACCAAGGTAAATGAACTCATTGACTCTTTTGAAAGAGGATGCTCCTATCTGGATACTTTCTCCCACGGGAGCTCCACCACTCCCAACATACATATATTTCGTTTTTTGTTCATTTACCTCTAGGCCCATAGCGGATGCGGCGTTTTTCAGGGCAAGGAAGGCGTCCTTCATTGCAGGGACAGACCTTGCTATGATATCCAGGTCATCCGCGTAGGCCAGCAATTGAACGGTTTTGTTGCAGATAGTACCCATTTCCAGTATTAGAATATGTAAGTTATAGGTTAGATCGCCATGTGCTAGTAATTAAATTTTTATTGTAAACATTAGCGGTAATTTTGATATTATATATAACTTTATTTGTTCAAGGCCAAAAAGGAGTCATATACTGTAGACATGGCTGAAAATTATTAAATAACCTAACGAAAGTTATAAATGAAAAACATTTATAGCTTTATAAAGAAGCATTCTTTTTCAATAAACAAAAGTTACACCTTACACATGATACGAAATTAACTCTTGAAAATGGCGTAATCAGGCGCCGAAACGTCGAGTTTTATTGTAATAATACAAAAAAAATAACAATAAAAAAGGATGCTAAAAAGACTTTTTGAAGCTACTTCAATATAATAACAATTTTTAACCATTTTAAACTTGTGCTAATTGGGTTTGAAATATTTATTTGTAAAATTGATTTGTGGGGAGGGGGGGCGTTAGCCTTAGCTTTAAACTGACACTAATTTTGTTAAATAGAAGCTCTGTTAAAATAGAAGCTATGACCTGATGGTGTACAATGTCCGTGATACAAAGGTAGCTGCTTTTATGTACTAAAAGACAACAAGCATAATGTACAGAATCATACCGTCTATAACAGGAAGTGTTACGTTCGTGTCAATTTTCTAAACTGAATTTTCACCAGATATACTTGATTTTTGGGTTCTGTGAGAATGGAAACGTGGTGATTAGAAATAGTGTTTGTGTGTATGTGTGAACAAAATCCCCCGGAAGCAAAAATTCCGCGCAGGAAATTGAATAAAAGATATCCCAGTAACAATAAGGTTTTGGTCAAATTCCATCAATCGGACTTTACTGAATGACTTTATTCCATGTGCGACTTTACTGAATGTCCGTAAAAGTGTTTTTTGTTTTTGTTTTTTTTTTTTTAATAAACTGATGTGTTTATGTGTGTGGAAAAGCGCTTTGCATCTCTCAGCATTGTAGTAAGCTGAAAACTTGATATTTCGTTTAGATGCTACCAAGTGATGTGACCATAAGATTTTGGTCGAGTTTTGTTCGACTGGATGCACCAATTTACTGGAATACATTTTCCAGTTTTTTGCGATTTTTTTTTCAAAAATTGCTCCAACAATTTCAGTCATATAAAGTGCTACAAATTTTATTTGAAACATTTGACCGAAAAAACTCATCATTTAAGAGATTTCTGGAGGGAAGGTGTCGTTAAGATTTCCTCCAAATTGGCATTTCAATGTTATTATATGGTTCTATAGATTATTAACACTACACAAGAAAACCAGCAGTAATAAACTTGGGTTTTCACAATTAAGGGCCACCGAACTGACATGAATTTTATAGGTATTACACTGGGACCTATTCAAGGGAGTGTTGCCTAACGACTTACTCCTTAGAGCTTAGTTGGTGACTGACTGAGAGAGGAGAAAATGCATAGGTTACCCCCTTTCTACTCTTAGGACACAGCGTAATAAATTAGTAAGTTATTATCAAGGTAGTACAATACCCCCCCCCTCCAAAAGAAAGTTATTGTACGCCGTTGGCGGCAAATTTAAATTTATATTAAATAGCGAACAGTTAGTTTGGATGTCTGACGTTTACACCTTAATTAGGATAGCACTAATTTTTTAGCTTGTTTAAAATGTTAAACGCATAGGAAAAATAAATATATGAATTAAATTTAAAAATTGGTAGCAAATATTATTTATTATCATTTTCAATAAGCCGAAACAATGCCGCTTACCTTGAAACGCAGAATTCTTGTTACCAGTGTTGAAAGACCCATGTGTCCTTAGCCCATATCGGGGAAAAGTGGAGAGGAAAAAATAGGAATAAGGAAATAATTCGTATGTGCATCCAACTCTTGAGACTTCACCAATACACTGTTACTTGGCTGATGATTGTAGATAATAATTAAAATAGGCACCCAGAAGCTGCACTGCAGGAACCAGCCGGTAGTAACAACCATGTGATTTCACAGTAATCTATGCAGGCCCTAGAGGACCAAACCGCTAAGTCAACAAAAGAACCAGTTTATTAACACTACCCAGGAAAACCAGAAGTAACAAACTTAGGTTTTCACAATTAAGAGCAACCAAACTGGCAGGAATTGTATAGGTATTACACTGCGATCTATTCAAGGGAGTGTTGCAGAAACGACTTACTGCTTTGAGATTAAAATGGCGACTGACTCAGATAGGAGGAAATGCATAGGTTACTCCCTCTCTACTCTTAGGACACAGCGTAATAAATTAGTAAGTTATTATCAGGGTAATACAATAACCCCCCCCTCCAAAAGAAAGTTATTGTACGCCGTTGGCGGCAAATTTAAATTTATATTAAATAGCAAACAATTAGTTTGGATGTCTGACGTTTACACCTTAATTAGTACAGGAACTAAGTAACTTCTTTATAGATCTCTTTGGCCCGAACAATTAATAATAGATATCCTACAAATAAATTGTTTTTTGTTTTTTTTTGTTTTTTTCTTGTTATCCTTTTTTTTAATTAAGTCGCATCAACATTGAGATTATCGCCGCTTGAAATATAATGCCGGCATCCGGACAGAATTCTCCTGTTACAGACAACATTTCCCATCCCGGACAACAAGCTGTAGTTGCTCGTACTACTCAATCCACTGAGCTAATCTGGCACCTTCCAGATATCGATCAGAATCTGGAAAATATCAAAGGAATCAGCCAGCCCACCGTCTGAGGAAGAAGTTATTTGGAACAATTTTTAATAAATATTGAATATGTATTTTTGTTGAGTTAAATAGCCGTTTGATCTAAAAAAAACATTTAATGAAAAAACATCCACTGCCAATGTATCGTTCCACCATAGAGAACTCACTGGGAAAAATATTTCCCTCTAATAAAAATGAATACAGCTGATAAAATATTAAACAAATATGTATTATATATACATACGTATATTATTTTACTTTTTCTTTTAAACTATCTTTCTAAAAATAGGTACATTTTTTTCATAAAAAAAAAATTCAGTTTTACTAAGTAAATAATATTTAAAGCGATATCTAGCTGGCCATAATGTACAAACACAGCTGCTTTAAAAAGAAAAGTTTAAAAACATTTGAAAGGCAAGTTTAAAGCTACTTTTATTTTTCTATAAACATAAAAGTTTCAGTTAACTCATCTTTCCCATTAAAGTTTATAGATCTGTTTACACTTTTTTTTTTTTTTTTTTTTTTTTTTTTTTTTTTTTTTTTTTTTTTTTTTTTTTATTAAATTATGAAACACATTTTCAAATAATCATATTTTATTATATTATCGATTTATTATATTGCTTGTTGTGAATTTTTTTTTTTCAACTTTTTTTTACTGCTTCAAGAGGAAATACTGTGATCATGTCACTTTTGCGAAATTGAGTTTTCAATAGAGATTTATTTGCCCTAACATATACATATATCTTATTTTATCCATCATAGTATAATGGGGATGTTGAGGAGAGAAATTAGGTTTGATTAAATGAACGGGATATGAAGGCACTAAATATAATGTAGCTAAGTTTACACTAACTGCACTGGACTTTATAATGAAAATGATAGAATGAATGGTGAGAGTAGATATATGACACGATGCGACGACTGGTGTACAGTTGTATGGTTGTATATGATAGATCCCTTTAGATAGATTCCCACTGGCTTATATACCAAAGAGAGGGCCTCTCTTCTCTCTGCTGTGGTTGCATTCTCTTTGCTGTGGATGGGTGTTTTGTTTGTTGACCGGTTCGGATTTTCATCCATCATCAGAGCAAATTCATAAAGTTCGTGTAGAGTGTTCATTTAAACACAATGTTTCTGTTTGTTGGTTTGTTGGTTGTGTATATGTGGGAGGTTATAAGGTTATGTTACTACGTAGGTGTGTGTTTAATAAGCAAAATGGAATTATTATAAATTATGATTAGATATTAGAAAATAATGTATAATAAATAGCATGTTTTGAAGTGTACTTTATAACTAAAGTTAAATAGTGGTGTTAAGTATGCTCAGTGTTTTATTAAATCATTATTATTTGAAGGGGATGAGAAATTTAGGGAGTATTGTCTGCGCGGCAGACACCCAAGGCGAGGTGGCGAACGTACGCTAATAATAAACCAAATAATAAAAATAATAGGTAAATAACACCTAATAATTAAAACAAAGATAAAGGATGCAGATGAAAAGGGTAAGACTTACCTCTGGATAGAGGCGACGGAAGTACGCAAGCGGCGAAGTTGAGGCGATAAGTAGATGGTGAAGGGAGATGTGGCGTGTACATGTGTGTGTGTGTGTGTGTGTGTGAGTAGGGATACAAAGGCGTAATGATGGCGAGGAATTCCGGGCTCGTTGAAGCGGATGATCGCATATCTTGTTCAATTATTGTTTATCCATCTACAGAATTAGTGGACTTATATTTTTATAATTATACCTTATGGAAGCCTTAGGATCTAGTAAGCTTTTTTTCTAAAAAAAAACGTAACCCACTTTACTCAACGATGTTGAATTAATAGTCCAAGCTACTGGAATTAGTATGAGAACAGAAATTAGCCATTAGAGGTAATAATATTAATACAGTAGAATCAATAAAATCTAGAGTTGAAACAGATCATACTGTTCAGATAGTGAGGCAAAAGAAGAAAGAAAAGTGTTATGCGCTCGAACATATTGTAATCATAGTCAACTACGGAATTCCCAGCAAGGTCACTTAAATGTGGCGAAGTATTAATGTCCACGAGTGGCGAAGGCGCGACGATGTGTTCACTTGTTGGTGAAGGCACGGGGGTGTGACCTTTAGTGCGTGCACCAATTACTGTGGAATATCGCCGGAGAGAATACTTGAGGCGAAACAGGCGCGTATACACTTTTGAAGAACAACAAAAGTCGAGCTGGAATAGAGCAACTAAAGGGTGAATTGTACACAGCGGCCGACATACACTCAGATATTATCGTTTAGAGTACCAGAAGAAGAGTGAAAGGGGTAGACGAGCGGTGTCCCGGGCAATCGGAAGTAGCGAGGGAAAGCATATGGCATGGTGATGCAAGGCCGGAAAGCGGCCCCTAAACTAACATAGAAAAAAAGGAGGGAGGAAGAAGACGGGAAAGGAGAGCTTAGTAGTTTTAAGAAGCCGCCCAGACGCGCGGGGGCGCGCGCGTGTGGGAGTAATGTGCGTAGTAGTGCACCTCCCCAACAAGTATATTGTACTGATAAAGGCAATGCAATAAAGAAAGGCAATGCAAAGTTTATGGTCAATCAAAAGCTTATACGAATAATAAATAAATGTGAAATCCAGGTTAATACAAGAAAATATGTAAAGTAAATTTGATATGAAAGAAGGTTGGCAACAAATGGCAAATTCGAGATGATATGAAAATAAATAATTTGATTTCCTCTACAGAAAATTCCAAAATCCGATTCTGTAACAGTGCACTTTTGGTTAATCGCTTTTAAAGAGAACATCGCGAAAAACTGAAGAAAAATAAAAAAAACATTTAGTAAAGTCACTTCCTGATGGGTTTTTCTGTGAAACCTTTGTGTGAGAGGCGGATGTATCTAAATGGAATAACAAATTTGCGCTTCCTGAGAGGTTCCCTTTATGAGATATTTTGTCCAAACACACACACACACACGCACACACACACACACACACACAAACACGCACACACACAAACACGCGCACACAAACCATTTGCTAAAAATATTTTCAACTTCGAATCTAAATTTCGATAATTTTAGACGCTCGCAATATTTTCTCTAACCAGAATTAGATGAAAGGGAAAAAGACACATGTTCCACATGTTTCAATTATTATATGAAATAAGATATGCCATAATTCTAATGCAATAGATGTAAACTGATACTGCTGTGAGGAAGAAGCTGCAGCAACAGGTACATAAAATAATTAGCGCAGTCTTTGGGAGTAGAGTGCAGTAACGATGCAGGTAATCGATCACTACAGATAGATTGTAGTTCACCTCTCCTTGCTGAATTTCTGACTAAGTTTAAGTACTTTATTACTTCCTCTTACTCCTAGTACGTTACACTCAGAAGTGCATACACTTTGCTAAATGATTTTTTCACTTTTTCGCAATTTTCTCAAAAATGTCTCCGACGATTTTCTTGAAACTTCGTATATAAACTAAACTTACAATGATCTACAACTTCTATTTAAAACATTTCTCTGGGAAACATTTTCGTAAGAACGATCAAAGTTTCCTCGGTAGTTTATTCTCACAGAACCGGTTTCCTCTAGTCTTTAGCTGCTTATATGGTTTCCTGTTAGGCCAACGGCTAGCATACTCAGCTGCAGCTTCCGCGCTGCCATTACAAAACCCACAGATAAAAACCATATCTCGCTATTCTATGACAAAGAACTCTGGCATTTTGAATGCATGACCAGCTAAATCACGACTCAATGTTTCTGTTTATTAGAATTAGACGAATTTCTATCGTGAGATAACAATTCCAAAGTTCATTCCGGGATCATTAATTAATCTTAGGATATTTTTGTAACAGCTCTCAATTTTCATTTTGTGGTTTTTATATTTATTTCGCATTTTCTTTAAGAAAACAAAAAAGAAACCCCATGATATTATTATCGTTGGAAAGCTGGTGAAATGTAGATATTTTTTCTGTAACCGGACCGTACGCTAGCCTTAAAGAAATTTATAAGAAAATACTATTGAAAAGTGGTTTTTAACAGTCGAAGAGCTGTAGAGTTAAGTTTAAAGTCTCTGAAAAACCTTATAATTAATTCAATTAAAATAAAACTTCTGTTTCCTATAGGAAATTTAATGCTCTTTCCAAAGGTGTAATTGAATATGATTTATGTGAAAAACTTTTTGAGATATAATCAATTTTATAAGAAAAAGTAGGAAAATTGAAAATGTTAGAAAATGAAGAATAACTTTTAAAGGCGAACGAATCGGACCATGGTTTATTAGAAATTTTTTGTTCCAAATAAAGTGACAAACCATATCCCGATGTATTGCCAGAGGTTGCTGTTACACCCTGTATATTACTTTGTCTTATTACTAGTAAGAAGGAAGTATTGTAATCGTGCCAAATTTTCGATATCGAGTTTTCACCAGAAATATCCGTTTTGAGATCCTCTGAGTCCAAAAAAGTGATTTTTAGAAAATGGCCTCTGTGTGTGTGTGTGTAAACAGCATAGCTCGAAAACGAAAAATCGTAGAAAGTTCAAACTTGAAAATTCCGTTTAGGTATCGCCATGGCATCCGAGAAACTAGGTTATCTGTCAAAATTCCTCAACCGGAAATACTACTTTACTGAATGTTTTTTTTTTTCACTTACTTGCAATTTTCTCAAAAATTGTTTCAACAATTTTCTTTTAACTTATTACATCAACTACATATACAAAAAATCTACAACTTTTATTTGAAACTTTTCTCTGGAAAAATTCATTTAAGGGCACTTTTGGGGGAGGGATGGGGTTAGGTTTTCCTCTTAAGTGTTATTTCAGTTTACTATACAATTCTGTCATCTAAATAATATTAATTAGAATTAAATGTGTTGCTAAAATTCCGTGTTCAAAAAAAATCGGATCAGTGAAAGTGCGTTTTTACTGAAATGTATTTTTCAGTTTTCTGGTATTTTCTCGAAAACGGCTCCAACGATTTTCTTTAAACTTAGAATGTGAACTACATATATAAAGAGCTGCAACTTTTATTTGTAACATTTCTCTTGGAAAATTCATTTAAGGACACTTTTGGGGAAGGAATTTTTTTTTTTTTTTTAATTTAAGGCGCGTCATTATCTATGGTCATTTGCGCCAGGAGCCTTCCAATGCACTGCTGGCCTCTGGACAGGTTCTCTCGTTAGTGACAACACTGTCTATCACCGATCAGCGAGCTGTAGATACTCCTTGGAAGAAAAAATATCTAAGGGCTGCATAGCTGAACAGGAACCTCCGCGTGGGAGTCCAGTGCTCTAACCCACAGCTGTACTATATTAACTATGTCAAGAATTATAACATTAACAATTAAGTAATGAGAAAATTTCTTTAGTTTTTTTTTTAAATAATAATCCTGAAAGCAATAAATCCGTAACAACAAATCCAAAAATGCAACCAAGGTTTTACTTTCTTGAATACAAATATAGAAGAAAATAATTTAAAATTCACCCTCAGTATTTGTAAAAAACTGTTTCAAGCTCCGCTATGTCCAACTTTCTTTTTTTTTCTCTCTCTATTTACTGTGTATTTTTAGTAAATTTATGATTTCACTGTTAGGGAATGATATTAATAAAACAATATGGAATATTTGGTAAAATGGGAGGGTAGTATATATAAAACCTTCTTGTTTACATTAATATGAAGCTAAACAGCGGTGTATATATGGGATTCAGTTTTAAACGGATCACTGGTTTCAATAAGCACCGACACGCGCACACTCACACATACACAGATATATATATATATATATATACTTCATTGATAACAATGTATGATTTTTGAATAAGATAAACATAGTATTATAATATTCAGAATTGATACTGTTGACATAACCAGGCGGAAATTATTATTTACTTATTGGGTTTCTGTTACTTGATGTACAGAAATTGTATAATACAAACATACAGTACCTCCCGCCCCCCCTCCACAGACGCAGACTCATACAATGTTCTTATCTTGTTTGGATTTTATTATATTTGCTAATTTTCCTGTTGTTATTGTAAATTTTATTAATTCCAATTATAATTATTGGTAAACTTTTATTCACGCTCGAAGAGGAAGCAACTCATACATATGAGCATGTCAAAGTATGGAAATTTAGTTTTTCACCAGAAGTACATATACCTATATATATATATATATTTGTTTTTTAAATTTTAGGCACGTCAGCATCTATGGTCATTGGAGCCCGGAGGCTTGTCAGTGCACTGCCGGCCTCCGGACAGTGTTCTCTAGTTACAGACAACTCTGTCCTTATTGGACAGTGAGGTGTAGAGGCTCCTAGGAAGAAAAAAGCTAAGGGCAGCACAGCTGGTCTCAAACCCGGGTCCACCGCGTGGGAGTCCAGTACGCTAACCACTTAACCTTCCAAAAGTATATTGTTCTGATTTTCCCCATACTACAAAATAATCTAATGAGAATTCACACAACTTTCTTTTATGGCAAATAACACAAATTCAGTTATTAATTATTTTTTTCCCCCGGATTAGTATACATGTAAGTTTCAGTCCTCAGCATTGGTCTAGTGGACAGCGCAAGCGCACTTGCCTGACGTGCGAGAATTCAAGTTTCGGTTCCCAGTGGGGCAAAGTCCGGTGTTGAGTCAGCATCGTGAGATGCACCGCAACGAAAATAAAAATCAAATGTTCCTCACGCTATAATTTTTGAAAAAAAAAGAAGGCAATCTTGTATGAAATAATTTTGTTTTTTTTAATTTAAGGCGCGTCAACATCTATAGCCATTGGCGCCTAGAGCCTTCTCAGTGCACTGTCAGCCTCCGGACAGTGTTCTCTCGTTACAGACAACACTGTCCATCACCGGGCAGACAGCTGTAGAGGCTCCTAGGAAGAAAAAAATGTAACGGTAGCACAGCTGGACTCGAACCTGGGTCCTCTGTGTGGGAGTCCAGTACGCTAACCACTTAGCTATTCCCTTCCCTTTGTGAAACATTGACACGAATTTCTCTTACTTCAATTAATTCAAGTTAATTAAAAAAAAAAAAAAAAAAAAAAAGAAAGATTCTTTAAAACTACAATGTTTAGAAACTTTACTTGGGCTGGTCATAAAAAAACGCTGATATACCCTCCCTCTATGGCGCCCACTGTTCAGCACCACTTAGAGTCAGATTAAATTCAAACTTTTTTTTCACTGTTGAAATGTGGGATGGGTCCGCAATATGCTGGATAACATCTGGTATTTTATCCATCGTAACATGCATATTGATTTTGTTCCTGACCAGTTTCGAATTTTCATCCATTGTCAGAGCAAATTCACCAAGTTCGTGTAAAGAGTTCACTTCAACGTAATGTTTAAGTTACACTCACATTTGTTGATTGCATATATGCGGGGAAGGTTATAAGGTTATTGTGGTTGGTTCTGCAGAGTTGTAAAGCATCAGAGATATTTTCCGTGATAGCCTGCTTCTTTTTGTGGTCACCGACCGGTTTCGGGTGTTTGCTCATCATCCGGATGTTTTTGACAAATAGTGTAATATAACATAGACTTGCACAGACCAAATACAATTGATACACTGAACTGTATGTTGAGTATCAACTGTACTTGAGTGTATCAACTGTCTTTGCTCCGTGCAAGTCTATGTTATTACTCTGTTTGTCAAAACACCTGATATGGGCGAACGCCCGAAACCTGTCGATGACCATAAAGAGAAGCAGGCTATCACGGAAAATATCTCTGATTATAAGGTTTTGTTACTATGTGTGTGTGGTGTGATTAATGACAAAGTGGAATTATTATAAATTATGATTATGATTAGACATTACAAAATAGTGTGTAATAAATAGCATGTTTTGAAGAATACCTTATAACTAAATCCTAATAGTGTTATTAATAAGTACGCTCAGCGTTTTATCAAATCATTTTTATTAGAGGGGAGGATGCGATAAGTTATTTCAGGAGAAACTGTACTAATAATAAGAATAGATAAATTTTAAAGCAAGGCTATGCAAAATTTATGGACAGTCAAAAGCTTGAGCAAATAATAAATAAATGTGATTGCCATGATTAACCATCGTCCCGCCAAATCCTCAACACTCACGAAATCTTTTCTCAGCTCTTGAGAGTGCAGATCAAACTCTGCCGGGCTGTCTCACGGATCCTGTGGTACCATTTCGCTGGGAGAACATGTCCGCCTACTTAAAGGCCTAGAATGGTCGTTGTTGGCCGGGCCTGGATAAGCAAGCATGACCATAGCTTACGGTTTTGCAACATCCTCCTGGAGGAGCCTCTACAGCTCACTATTCGGTGATGAATAGTGTTCACTGTAACGAGAGAACACTGCCCGGAGGCCGGCAATGCACTGAAAAGACTCCCGCACGCCAATGATTATACATGTTTGACGCGCCTTGCATTAAAAAAACAAAACAGAAAACAGACTTTTCTGGTACAGGTTATCTCAAAACGTATATTTCCAATGTAAACTCAGTTTTAAAAAATTTTACAAGACAGCAATACTTCATCATATCAACAGGAAGAGAGAGAGAGATAGAATAGAAGGAAACAGGAGACCCAGAATACAGCAATTGTTCTATTAAATTAATTTAGTTGGAGAGAAACTAAGCAATAAAATTGTTCAAATTCCATTCATAAATTGAAATGCCAATTCATTCATATATCAAAAAAACATGAATCTATTTTTGATTAAATGTAAAAAGAATTATTTCCATGTATTTCTCGTTTATACATTTCTATTTCATATTCGTTTTTTAACCCACGTATTATTAAACTTGGCCTTATTTCCTGAGATAGGTAGGCAAAGTATTTTTGTTTTTTAAAGTAAAGAAAAATACATAAAGTATACTCAGTAATTTTACCCAAATATTTATGAGAAGAACGTTATTTTATCCTTATATTTCTTTCTGAAAGTGATTCATACTCGAGGAACCTCTTATTATTCACATATCTAATGCAAAAACCTCTAGTATGCACGTTGCTATTTTATCATGAAGTATATCGTTTCTTCCCGAATACATTTATTTGCATTAGAGGAACTATGTTTATATCTTCTTCTTTTTATTCAACAAATAGTTATAGCAAACTGTAACCCTTTTTGGTATTTTAGAATACCATAGTAATACCATAACTTCGGGGAAAAAAAAACTTCATACATATTTTCTAAATAAGAAAAAAAAATGAAGGCTTTAGTAAGTTATTATAAAATTAATAAAAAAAAACAATTAGAGATCAGTATTTTTGATATGTCTGCCAGACAAAATATGTGTCCTTGCACAATAACTGACTCAAATTTAATCTGAATGTAAAAAAAAAGTAGAAAGGGAAAGGAATAGCTAGGTGGTTAGCGTACTGGACTCACGTCGCGGAGGTCCCGGGTTCGAGTCCAGCTGTGCTACCTTAGATTTTTTTCTTCCTAGGAACCTCTATAACTCACTGTCCGGTGATGGACAGTGTTTGTCTGTAATGACAAACAGTTTGCACTGCTCGGAGTCCGGTGGTGCCCTAAGAAAGCTCCGGGCTCCATAGACGCTGATGTGTCTTAAATTAAAAAAAGAAAAAAAGAAAGTAGACTGTTGCATTTATTAATTTTCTTCAGGTGAATTTATTTATTTTTTTTTCTCCTTCAATAATTTATTTGCAACTGTACAATAGATACAGTACAATACAATAAGCAAATATGGTGAATGTTTACATGACATGATTGACATGCGAAGAAAATACCCAATGGTATTACTTCATGGCGTTGAAGTTAATTTAGAAGGTTACGGGATGGATTATCGGGTAAGGTTTGATTAGCAAGTTGTTGAACCAAAGGATTGTGATGATGGGACAGGGAGTTTTGGAATCTTTGATAACGGGACTTTAGTAGATTGGACACAAATGGAATGGATAGGTCATTATATAAGGTTTTATTGGAGACATAATAAGGAGCGTGGTAATTTTTCGTAGCACTTGGGACTGTAAGGATTGGATACGGTAAACGTTGGAATGCTTGGTGGAGCCCCATTCCTCTAGTCCGTAAGTCCATATTGGTCGTAGTAAATTTTTGTATAGTGTAAGCTTATTTTTTAAAGTAAGTTTAGATCGTTTGTTTAAGAGTCTTGAAAGGGTAAGAAATCGTCTATTAGTTTCCATCCTTTTTAGTCTGGTATGGAGGTTCCAGGTTAGTCTTTTGTCCATATATAACCAAGATAGCGTACTCTATCTAGCAGTAGGTAGGAAAGTGTTATTTACTTTAACATCAGGACAGAGGAAGTGACGAAGTTTAAACGTGGTGTGAATACATTTCTTTCCATTAACTTTTATCTTCCACATTTTTGCACCACTCTTCTATTAAGGAAAGATGATCTTGAAGATGACTGGGAGGCAATAGTAGGTTCGGTATGAGAGGAAAGAATAGCAGTAGCATCAGCGATGTTACTGTATTAGGATGTAGGGGAAGGTCAGCAATGTATATTGTGTATAAAATTGGACCTAGGTTGCTACCTTGCGGTACACCAGCTTTTCATTATTAAATTGCAATTGATTCAATGAAAACTACAAATAAATAAATAAAAAAGAATAATTTGTTTTGTAGTTAGTAAAACGAACAATATTCCATTTTGTCCTAACGATTTCATGAACTGATTTTCATCGCAATCAATTAACACTTAGATAAAAATAATCGTTCAAATATAATTCAAAATTTTTATCTATCGTTCTATCGGTGATTTTTTTCGTGTTGTCAGATAATAAATACTTTAAATGGATCTTCCAAGTTTGGGCCTCGTCTGATTTTTTGTTTTGTTTTTGTTGAACTGGGTAATTGATAAGAGAGATCTGACAGATAAGCGAATTTTAGAGAAAGATATTAAGTATTAAATCTATATACGGATATGAAAATGGAGTTAACATATATTTTAAGGTTCGACAGGATATGTCAGTTTTTTTTTTAGTACATCCACCAAATGACATTATAGAAGTTAAAAAGAAAATTGATCTTTAAGGTCATAAGCGCATTGAACCATATAGTAGCTTTACAAAGAGCACGTACTAGAATTATGTGATTTATAAATTTAAAAAAAAATCTGGTGTGAAACACTCACACAACTTTCTCTTACACTTGTTCTCAAAATTATAATTGACAAATGTTATAGTTTGTGGACTAAATTTAACGGAATTCGTCGAAAACTGAAAAAAACTGTTCAGTAAAAACGCACTCGGAATTTCAACAACACATTTAATTCTAATTAATATTATTTAGATGGCAGAATTGTATAGTAAACTGAAATTGCACTTGAGAGGAAAACCTAACCCCACCTCTCCCCCCAAAAGTACTCTTAAATGAATTTTTCCGCAGAAATGTTTCAAATAAAAGTTGTAGCTGTTAGTATGTGTAGTTGATATATTACGTTTGAAGAAAATCGTTGAAGCCATTTTCGAGAAAATCGCAAAAAACGTGAAAAAAACTAACTAATAAAGTGGTACTTCCGGTTGAGGAATTTTGACAAATAACTCACCGTCAGATCCCATGGTGATATCTAAACGTAATATCAAGTTTCAAGTTTCTTCAGTTTTTGAGCTATTCTGTTCACATTCACACACACACAGACCATTTGCTATAAACCACTTTTTTGGACTCAGGGGACCTCAAAACGGATATTTCCGGTGAAAACTCGATATGAAAACTTGACACGATTACAATACTTCCACTTACTAGGAGTAAGAGAAAGTAATATATAGGACTAAATATAACATATACCACTATCATGTTAATTTAATTATATTAACCAATTAAATTCTAAGTTTTTTTGCGAAAAATGTTTCTTCGCTTTCTCCTATTGGTTAAGAAAAAAAAAATTAATGTAGCAGTTTTAGAATTTCAATTTCAACCAAAGATATAAGTTTTGGAATTCCCTGAAAATGATAAATTTCTTTAAATAATTATTTTGAAAATATTTAAATTATATTTGAACAATTATTTTTATCTAAGTTTTTTTAAATATTTTTTTTTATTAAATTGATATCGATGAAAATCAGTTGGTAGAAACGTTGTGGCTACATGGAATATTGTTCGTTTACTAACTACAAAAACAAATTATCCTTCATTTTTTTTTTTTATTTACAGTTTTCCTTAGTTTAGTTGGTAGGATTTTTTTTTTTTTAATGTGTGTAAGTATTTATTGGCTTGATTGAGGTAGAACTTTGAAATATGAAAGTATTCATTAGGATGGGAATATTTATTGGTGTGAATGAGTTAGTTATTGTAACTAGGTTTTTAGCAATGGGTGTGAAAGTATTTATTGGTATGAATGGTTTATGGTGTGTGAGTGTTTAGGTTTAGAGTTTAAAGGGTGACTGGAATATCAGCGATGGTGGTCAATGGGAGTGGGGTGGATCCGGATCTGGGGACATGCGATGGAGGAGCTGTCGCCGTCGCGTTTTTTTTCCTCTTCTATAAATGAGAGAGGTGGTGGGAGGGTATCGTTTCGGCCAGGTATCTCCCACTTCGTAAATTAAACTCTCTTACAATAATAACAATAATAATTTACAGTTTACCATTGAATCGATTGCAATTTAATGCATACAAAATGTATATTAATTAATTATTATATTTATTTTAGAAATTGAAAGTCCCATACAAAATAGTTGAGCATTACAATACGAACAAACTGAATATCAATTAAAAATGATTAAAAAAAAAAAAAAAAAAAAAAATTAAAATCTTTGGACTGTCTGATTCAATCTGACAAATTAATCTGCCCTTCAAAGGCACAGTATTAATTTATTGAACAAGTTACGAGAATTTGATCAATCAATTCTGTATGTAAAAACAATGTTTTACAATTTAGATCGTAATTATTGTCGACAATTAATGGGAATTAAATGTTAATGAATTAGAATAGACACATCTAAACAAGATTCTCTCTCTTTCTCTCCCTCTCTCTCTATATATATATATAATACATACATGTATGATTTCCTCTCTTACTCAGTGATAATGAAGTACGTATTATTGTCGATATCGTGGTTTCACCGGAAATATAACTTTGGGAGAGAGGTTATGGGAAACTGGTCTATATCTGTGTGGGAGGGACAAAAAATCGGACTACAGAATGTTTGATACTCAATACTTGGCTAGATGCTACCATGGGGTGAAAATATCGGTCAACTGGAGTACCAATTTATTATGGATTTTTTTTTAACTGCTATTTTTTCGAAAACGGATTCAAAGACTTAGTATACCAACTACAGATATGAAACAGTTTTTTATAAAAGAAACTTTATTTGACTCATTTTTCCGGGAAAAATTCATTTTACGAGGGTCGTTCAATCGCTGAAGCTCAGATAAAGTTTGTTTAATCATTACAATAGTATTTGGTAAGCATAACCTCAAATGTATTCAGATAACAATGGCGAGTCCATTCGAGCATTGCATCTCCGGTAGAACAACGCTCAGTGATTAGATTTTTAGTAGCACACGGTATATCAAAGGTAGTGAAATCCACGAAAGAATGTTGAAAATGAACGGGAATAATTGTCTGAACCGTTTAATCGATAACAAATCGGTAGAACAGTTTAAAAGTGGCCGTATAACTGTCTGTGACTACCAGTTGAAGTTACAACTTCCTCCCTCGAATCTCGCATTAACCGTGTTAATTTAGGACAATAGGCATATTACTGTTGAACTGATAGCTGAAGAAGTGCACGCGAGTGTTGAAACTGTCCATAACATTATTCAGAATAAGCTGCCGTACATGAAAACTTGTGCGAAATGGGTTCCAAGGCAACTTATGTACGCCCACAAAGATACCAGGTTTCAAATCAGTAAAAGTGGGGTGGGAGTACCTTCCACAACCCTCCTATAGCCTTGCCCTCGTCCCATCGGACAAATTCATTCTCGTAGAAAGGTTTTACAGGCTCGAAGTCGTTAGGCTGTTCTCTAAACTGTCTTTTCATAAATTTATTCGAATACTAATTAGTAATAAATAGATACAGCAGAGGTTTAGAAAAGGAATGTGGATTATATGTAACTTGCGAACTGTCATTTCCTGAGTTTAGACTTTGCTTAATGCACAGTTCCATTGAGAAAAAAAAATGCCGTTTTGACAAAGATTATAGACGGAAGAAGAAAGAATGTATTCATATTGACGGATCTATTTTTAAGTTTATTCCGAGCATGGATTTCCATGGTTGAATCTTATTTAAAAACAATTCATGAAAAGTGACAACAAAACAAGATCTTGAGGATTATAACAAAAATGGAGGATTATTAAAGTTCCTGATATTGATCCTTGGACATTTTAGTATTCTTAAGCATTCAAGTATTCTTCTAATTTTCTTAAACAATTTGCGATGTGAAAATAGTCAGAAAAACTGAAGACTGACAAAAAGAAAATAGTTTTCGTTCTGCGGGTAAAAGTTGCTGAAATCGTATTACGACTATTTTCTTCTGTTATTTATTCACATGTAACAAAACTATCATGAAACTAATGTTAAATAAAATAAATTTTCACACAATTTCCCTAGTAAATATAAAAATAAATAAATAATGAATGTTGCATAATATCACAGAATAAAATGGAAGAAGCTTGGGAAATTTACAAATGGTGGTAAAGCTTTAATAATTCATGTGCACCGTTCAACAACAAGAATGCAGATTGTTTACGCGGAAACTGATAGGATTGTATGTTATTTCTCTTAAAAGAGCAGATCTCAGCACTCTCAGAGAATAGAACAATACAATATTCACTAGTTTCACTGTTTCAGTGATAAATTGCTTTTCCTGAAATTAGCAAGAAAGTCTTGTTTTCCACTAAATTCATTAACGAAGGAAGAATACAATGAAGAAAGTTGAGAATAAAGGAAAATATAAAAATAATGTGTTAAAAATAAATAAATAAAATTACGTTAAATTTGCGAATTACTTCGGGCCAAATTTTCATAACAATTAAAATGAACATTTTAAAATATAGACTAAATAAAACTACCAGAACATATTAATATATCATCATTACAGTTCACCATTTACTGGTGAATGAGAGCAAAATTAAACGGAGAAATTACATGTAAAATCTAATTGACATTTAATTACTTAGGGGCTATGATAGCTTAGTAGTTAGAGGTGAAATTTCAATTGATATTTAAATCCATTTTGTTCTTCGTAGAGATAGCGTAGTAATTTGTATGACTTATTATAGCGCGGCACTGAATTCAATTCTCGGTCATTTATAATATATATTAATATAAGTAATATATAATTAAAGTCTAAATGAACTCCCGTCAAGACACAAATAATTATAGGTTCAAAAAATTTGTTCATATAAAACGGATCAGATTACTATTTTACATATACGCCACCTCAGTATATTAAAACCAATGAACACCATTAATTTTACACAATTCATGTGGATAGTGATGGTTCTTTTACAGAAGATCATAATTTTACAACACGACATGATTGCAAAATACATAATAAAAAAAAGTAGCCTTAAAATGGGTAAAATCAAATTATATTATTGAAGGCAATTTAAAAGAGGATGTAACATTAAAAAGAGGCTACCCAAGCTATATAAAATAAGATAAGCTTTATAAAAATGCACCACAAATAAAGTGGTAAAATGGATGTTGGAACAGAAGGCAAAAGAAGCTTGGAATCTAGCTGTGGCCGAATGAAGCAGGCTACCCCGGAAAATGTCTCTGATATATATATATATATTTGTTTATTGGTACCGCACCCAGTAAGTACTTGTGTTAGTTTGTACGTAATTTTTTGTGTACTAAATCTGACTTCCACTTTTTTGTATATCTTCATGAAAATGACAGTTTACACACTGAGAGTGTGTAAGTTTACAGAGTGTGAAAACTGAATTTGCTATGTTGAAGTCTGTGTTGTCACACTGTCTGAAAAACGCATCCCGAAGATGGGCGAACGCCCGAAACCGGTCGATGACCACAAAATGAAGCAGGCTACCTCGGAAAATGTCTCTGATGCTTTCCAGCTCTGCGGAACCCAACCACCACAACAAATATACATATATATATAACAGTATTTTTGTAGAATCAAACTAACGGACAACAATAAGTGCGTATATGACAAATCTAACTGTATAAATTTAAGATATTTAATTTTTGTATGTAACTGCTTGACAAATATAGAAAATTCTAATCAAACCTAATTCGAATTCAGGTGGGCTTTGGCCGCCTTCTAAAAGGGTTCTTCTTACAATCTATTTTCATCAATTTTGCTCATTTGCTAAGGCCAGTGAGGCCGTTGAGCAAACGTATAAAAATGCTCTCTATTCTCAACTCGCTCTCATTTAATCATTCGTTCATAGTGCTTTAAGTAACTCATTAAAAATACAACAGTGAATAATTAAGGCTTCCGCGGCCATTGTCCTGTAAAAACCCTTAGATCTTCGGGTTGTTTGACTCAGGTATAAAGTGGTGAACCCAGATTTCATCTACCGTAACAAATCAGCGCAGAAAAATCAGTTGAATTCTTCTTAAAACGGCACAAACATTGTTGTGAAACTCGATTCCTCTCTTTTTTTTGTGTGTGAGCATTTAACAAAAGCGGAAACCCATTTTGCACAATGCTTTGTCATACTGAGTTCTTCGTGTAAAATGTGCTATATCCTTTCTTCTAAGATGCCTACAGCCTTAGGTGTCTCATATACCTATAATCGTGGACCATCTAGAATCATATTGTATATTTCAAGATTTTATGCGGTAAATGCAGTTTTTGGCCGTTCTTCACGTGGATCAACTTCAATCAAAGTAAGGCCACGTTTAAACTCAGCTGCCCATTTTTTTTTTTTATTGTTTTAACGAAGGTACAGACTCCTCATACACTTTCATCAACTTTGGATGAATTTCTGATCTTTTCCAAAACGAAGAAATTTATGACGAAACGGTTTTCAAGTTTATTAATTTTGTCAAAAACACACAACACGCTTACCTTAAACAGCCATATAAAACAAACTATTTGTCCAATCAAATTCATATTCGGTATTTACTATTTTCAACAAGTGTGCCAACATAACGAAACGGTAATTTCATTTTGTAGCAGTGCCATCTATGAGCTAGGCCGAGAACTTTTCACCTTGCCCTAGTATATACATATAGACGTATATCACTTTTGTTTAAAACTTTAGAGAAAATTAATTTTAGAAGGGATTCTATAAAAGTTACGTAAAGGCAGCTAAATATTTGGTAAAAATTATAAATTTGAATTAAATTTGTGAATTAAAACTATTAAAATTTTAATAGGAGAAGGTCGTGTAAGTGTTTCACACCAGATATTTCTTTCCTTAATGAGATCATAAAACTTATTACAAGTGAACAATTCAATTTCACAAAACATTTGGCTCAATTGTAATATTATTAAATATGTTTTGGTGTTCGTTAGGACCGCTGTATTCAATGGTGTAAATTGGATGTTGAGGTTAGGTCATAGAAGAGAACTCTTTTTAAATTTCTACCGACGTTTCGGCAAACTTATTGCCTTCTTCAGTGTCTGTACAAAGGTTTTATTAATACAAATGCCCAAACTACATACATAGGACAAACATCTCAATATTTAAAAAATAGACTGCAACAACATAAATACGACCATAAAACTAAAAAAAAAACCGACTGACATGACTACAGCACTAACGAAACATTGCATAAAATACAAACATGAATTTGACATGGAAAACACTAAAATACTCTGCATCAACAATAATAATAAAAAAGGAAATATATTGGAACTAATTCATATTAAAAAAGATAACTTATCTATCAATTTTAGAACAGACACCAAAAACCTATTCCTCCTCGAATTATAACAATCTCCTGGAATTTCTAAAACAACATACAGATTAAGACACGGTTTTCCCATCCGCTCTCCTGGCCCTTTATAAACCTTGACCCACCCAATGTCCGTAACACTTGGTGATGGTATGTCACAGGTTAAACTAGAGTAATTACTACTGTAATTCTAACTGAAAATTTTTGTAAGTACATTTCCTAAGTTATTTCCATACTTTACTCTTATATATGCCACATACTGTCAAAGTTTCAATAGTTGTGATTTAGTTTAATATTGATCTGTTCTACAACAATAGTTTAAAATAAATTTAAATGTGCTATATATATCATACTTTTTATTTAGTTTATTTAAAAAAAAAAAAAATTTATTTTGCAAATATTTATTTTATGTTGTTTCTATTTTTTCATCCAATTTACAACATTATTAAATATGTGGATAGGTTCGCAATGCTGGATAAAAAAAATCTGGAATTTTATCCATCTTAGCATGCATATTTATAGTGTTCCTGACCGGTTTCGGATTTTCATCAATAATTGTCAGTGCAAATTTACCAAGTTCGTGTAGATACAAGACTTCACTTCAACTTAATGTTTCTGTTACACTCACATTTGTTGGTTGTATATATGTGGGGGAGGTTATAAGGTAATCTAGAACATAACACATAGTAACATAACCTTATAACTTCTTCACATATATACAACCAACAAGTGAGAGTGTAACAGAAACAGTGCGTTAAAATGAACTCTCTACATGAACTTGGTGAATTTTGCTCTGACTATGGATAAAAATCCGAAACCGGTCAGGAAAACTATAAATATGCATGCTACGATGGATAAAATACCAGATGTAATATTATTATTAATTGAAACATTAGAGTAAATGAAAATAGAAAACAAAATCGGGAAAAAACATCCAGTAATATAAAAAAACTTCATTAAAATGTTCACGTCATGAAAATTCAATTTATATTTATTATAAATCTAACATTAAATAATAGAAAAAAAAAATTTTACATTGAATAGTTGGCGTTAGATAATATTAGTATTTCTCTATACACCCAGCTAGATCATATATATATATTAGGACACTAATGAATATAATTGTAACAAAAAAAAGTCTATACAAATTACAGTAGTTTCAAGAAAGTTAGTACTATGTAATCTTCAAATAGTGTACACAGATAATCTCCATAACTTTCGAAAACTTTGCTGCTTTTTATAGCGCTATATAACAACTAACTACTCTTTGCCAAAGTAATTATAAATATTGCTTCATCCATTTATATATAAGGTAATACATTACATAAATGGCAATTCGTAATTATGTAATTTGTTTAAGAGCACGTACACACACATACACACGCGGATAACCTAACGATTGATTAATTACAATAATGTACCTACTGTAATGTACAAGATCTGAATAACAGAATATAATGCTAATAAGCTGATAACACTTTATTATTAAATTTTTAATAGTTTTTTTGCATATATAAATGATATAATAATAATAATAATAAGTCAGAGATTTCAGCAATTGATTTATCAATCCGCTAAAATAATTTCTTTTTTTTCACTTTCTCTTACGTAAGAGGAAGTGTTGTGATCGTATCTGATTTTGAATTTTGTTTTTTCCACCGGAAATACTAGACTTCCTATCACAAAAAAAAAAAGATTTTTTTTTTGAAACAGGTTTTTCTTTCTCCCTTTCTGCCGTGTAAAGTGTATGTGGGTGTTAGTGTTTGTGTGCGTTTGTGTGAATAAAATGTCTCTAAAATGAAAAATCACAGGTAGCTCAAAATTAACATTCCACTTTGATAGCACAACGCAATCTGTACGAAGATTTTACTCTCAAAATTTATAATGGTTGTGAGAAGGGGAGAATGAATTTAGGAATGAGATTAGAAAAAAATTATATGCTGAACACTGTATAATGAAAAAAAACACACAAACTGCGAGGACTTTACAGTAAAATAGTAGTTAGGTAGCGAGGGAATAATAAAGAGATAGACTGGCTGTGTAATAAGAAGTTTTAGGTTACTGACTTGATGTACTGCTGTAAAACTATCCTGCTGTCACTCTATTTATGTAAATCGAATTCTCCCTTTCCTAGTCTGGCCTAGGTGGGGAGTAACTAACTTTTGATTCATTTAATGTCTGCTTCTTCGCTCTTTCAAATCTTATGAATCTTTAATGATTCCGATCATATTACAAAATCCATCAACTGTAAGTGCGGCTTTACTAGACATTTTTTTCAAATTATATTGGATTTTTTGTTTTGTTTTTTTTTCAAAAATTGGCCACGTACACCGACTTTGTTTAAAATTCATTGACTCTAAACATATAATTGTCTATTAATTTTGTCAATGACGAAGGTCGCACAAGGCCGCACACTAAGACAGATATCTTGGTGTGAGTGTGAACAACAGTATATATAAACTCTATGATATACGACGAGATCATTATTATATCATCTATGACCAAACTATACACGAGCGGCAATTCACAGTTATATTCAACTTATCATTCTCGTAGTTGTGCACTTTAGTTCGTTATTTTAACCATTCTAAATTATCATCTTCTATTTATTATTAAGTATTTTATTATAGTTATTAGTTACCATTTATCACGTTTAAATTATTGTTAAAATACAGTTTATTTTTATATAAAAAAAAAACGTTTAATAATTCGAGCACTAACTTCCAAATCTCTCAACTAACTTCCGCCCTCTTCAAGACATCTGTTACTCCAGGAATCACACATCAAACGATTCCATTACAATTTATTTGTATCTTTTTCATTGATTTTTTTTTTTTGTGTGGCGTTCTCGGACAGTAGCAACTTTAATATTTCCTCTAAAGTGCCATTTCAATTCAATGTATGCACATTGAAAGACTACAGACTTTATAATATTGAGGTTACGTTAAGAAGCATTTTTTTTTTTCTATATCAGATTCTAGCAATTGTTGGCCGTTAGAAATGATCAGATGTATCAGATGATGACCGATAAGCCAACTAATACATACTTCTGATTTTGTTTTTTAATTTAAGCCGCGTTATCATCTATGGTCATTGGGGCCCGCAGCCATCTCAGTGCACTGCCCGCCACCGGACAGTGTTCTCTCGTAACAGACAACATTGCCCATCACCGGACAGTGAGCTGTAGAGGCTTCTAGGAAGAAAAAATCTAAGTGTAGCGCAGCTGGACTCGAACCTGGGTCCTACGCGTGGGAGTCCAGTACATTAAAACACTTAGCTATTCCCTTTCTTTAAGAAGCATGGCTAGAAATCCAAATCTGAAGAATATCAATTAATAAAAAGTTGAGAATTTACAGAATAGGTTTTGAAAATTCATGAAAAAAGGCTAAAATGATTTTCTTTAAACTTAAAATGTTATTTCTCTGGAAGAATTGATTTTATAGAGTTCTAAGAAATCTGTGACGTTGAATTTCAAATTTTTATTTTGAGTTTGTACGATGTTTTTGTGCTGTATTCTGGTTTGAAAAGTAAACATATACAATTTCTAGCTGTCTGTCATCTGTGCTAACCAAGATATATTCCACCAGCTCGTTGCTAATTGTATTCTTAGCTTATTGTTTATTGTATTAAGTTTAATGTTTCTAAAACCAAAGCCATGATTGTGGTAGTGCCAGATATATCAACATATTGATATGAATTCTATTTTAAAAATTACAATAGATCAGGTTTCTATTCCTTACGTAGAATCTACTAAATGTTTGAGACGTCACCATTAACAAATAACACTCTATGTAATGTTTTTGGTGATGTTGTGTTGTATGTTTGTAGCAGCACGAGTGGTTTAGTAAAAGGGCTTGTGTTTTTATATATGTTTGAGAGAGTGAAGTATTAGAAAATAATCAAGAAATCACCACTGTTTTTTAAAAATAAATACATTATTCTCTAAGCAAATTTAATTACTTTACAATATCGCAATTATAACTTAATAAATCAGATGTATATCTAGAATAAATGCAAATCTCTATCACAGGCACAGAGTTTGAGAAAGCGATTCCTGAAGCAAGTGTTCTGGCTTTGAAAGCAGAATGCAGACTGTCTTGAAGGAATGCCCTCTCTAGCGGGGGATTTTTCTTTTACAAAAGAGTTTGCCTAACGGGTTCTTGTGCCTTTGTTTCCCTAATAGCAGTGACCTAGATTGTAGTATATCTGGCTCTATCCCCTTCACTAAATGCACTATTTGAACTATCTAATTTTCACAAAACTATTTTCCAAAACTATTATTTTTCCATTTCATTCTTCCACTACATCTATCTTGGAATAATCATATTAGTGACATTTCTTACATAATTTCTTACCAACTTTGTTAAAAACTAAAACTTAAATATAATAAGAACATTCTGCGTATTTTCACTAAGAAAACAGTTGGTTACCACACTTATATTTCCGCATCTTGATTACTGTTCGTTAGTAAATAATGATTTAACAGCTGAATTGAACTTAAAACTGCCTAGTTCAATGAATTCTTGTGTACGCTTTATTTTAAATGTAAGAAGAGACGAGCATGTTACTCCTCATTTTATTTTTCTTAACTGGTTGAATGTTAAGTACAGAAAGAAGTACTTTCTGGGTAAGTTTCTGTTCACACTTTTAATAAAATCAATGTCCCTAATATTTTCATTAGAGACATTTTCCGTGGTAGCCTGCTTCATTTTGTGACATCGACCGGTTTCGGGCGTTCGCCCATCTTCAGGATGCGTTTGTCAGACAGTGTGATAACATAGACTTGCACCGAGCAAATTCATCAGTTTATACACTATTTGCTCTGTGCAAGTCTCACACTGTCTGACAAACGTATCTTGAAGATGGGCAAACGCCCGAAACCCGGTCGATGACCACAAAATGAAGCAGGCTACCACGGAAAATGTCTCTGATGCTTTCCAGCTCTGCGTAACCAGCCACCACAACAATCCCGAATATTTCTGTACCTCAATGTTATAAGGACCAGGGTCCATTCCATTAGAAATGAGAACGCTGTTGTCAAAGTTTGCAGTGAACTTATGATTTCAAGAAATCGCTAGTTTTACATTACAATCATGATGAATTTATTTTTATGACCTTTTAATACACTTAGTTTCAATTGGCGATACGTATTTAACTATTTAATTGTTTTTAAATTTTTTTTTGGACATTGGCCCCTAAGTGAAGAACGCATTCAAGGATATCGGCCCCAGGGTATTTCTGAAAATAATGCACTATATTTATAATATATCACAAAATATTAAATTTACTTATAAAACAAGATATATTCAAATAAAAATAAATGCATTTAAAAACTCAATAAAATAAAAACAACTGAACATATAAAAAAAAAATCATTCAAATTATTCATTAATTTTTAATGATTATTATCATAATTGTAGAATATTAGAGAGTAATGATTGTAATATTTATTAAAAACTGGTAACAAGATTGATGTCTGTAATTATCTTGTACTTGTGCAGTAACTGGTGAGAAATCTTCATTCAAGCTCTCTGACTTTTGAGTGATAATTATTGATAAATTTCAGCAATGACATTAAATCACGATACTTATTTTCGTCCAGTGGTATTTAATGTCAGTTGTATTTAATGATATTTAACAAAATAAAACTGCAACTAGATGAATGCAATTCTTCAACCTGGGTAGATGAAATCTACTATCTAGTTTAAATAAAAGAGGGCCAATGTCCATATTCACCAGGAATTATTGGCCCTAAATTATTTTAGCGTTGATACGACTTGGGCCAATGTGCACTTCGGCCTTTTTTTCTTAAGATATACTGGACATTGGCCTGAATATATTTTCTATTTTAAAGGTTTTACGTTTATTTTTGGACTTAAACCCTTATTGAATTAAAAATTTATGATCTAATATGTCCATTTATCTCATTTCACCAAATTTGGGACATTGGCCCTTATAACATTGGGGTACAGATTTATTTCATTTGTTCTCATTACCAAGGCCAAATTCGATTTAAAAAATAGCAGAGCTGTAAAGTCTAAATTTTTTATCTCCTCATACACACACAGAACAGTTACTTACAAAAATTAATTTGTTGTGAAATCCTCTCTCGTTTCTGGAACTCTTGACTTCCTAATTTAATTCATTGCACAATGTAATAGTTTCATTTAGAAATGCATTATACGATTACCTAATGCGCTCGTTCTCAGATGACGCATCTAATTAAAGAGTTTATTTTTATTAAGTTATTGTATTTCAATGCTGTGTTTATTATATCACTTTTACATATAGAGAGCTCATTATAATTAATTTTTGTTTGTTGTCCTTAAGGGATATTGTTTCAGAACAAAATAAAAGTTTCTTACTTTCTATTCTTTTTTTTATATTATGGCAATTAAATGAAAATTTCCAAGTGTAAAGAAACTTTCACAATTTTATAACTGTACTAACTTCAAAAAAAAAATCTGGTGTGAAACACTCACACAACTTTCTCTTACTCCAGTTCTCAAAATTATAATTGACAAATGTTATAGTTTGTGTATCAAAATTTAATGAAATTCGTCGTAAACTGAAAAAAACTCCAGTAAAAGCGCATTTCCGGTTTACTAATTTTCTTGTAACTCGGAATTTGAGCCATCTATTTATTTCTAATTAATTTTGTTTGGATGATAGAATTGTATAATCAACTATGATAGCACTTTAGAGAAAAACATAACCCCACCCCTCCACCAAAAGTGCACTTAAATGAATTTTACCAGAGAAATGTTTTAAATAAAAGTTGTAGATCTTTATATGCTTAGTTTATATAAAATTCCAAGAAAATCGTCGGAGCCATTTTTGAGAAAATCGCGAAAAAGTGAAAAAAAAAAAAAAATCATTTACTAAAGTGGTAATGTAAACGCACTTCTGGTTATCCGATTTTTTTGAAACTCGGAATTTCAACAACGTATTCAATTCTAATTAACATTATTTAGATGACAGAATTGTTTAATAAAACTGAAATAGCACTTTAGATGAAGAAAACCTAACCCACCCCCCGCCAGAAGTGGAGTGGGAATGAATTTTCCCGGAGAAATTTTTCAAATAAAAGTTGTAGCTGTTAGTATGTGTAATTGATATACTAAGTTTGAAGAAAATCGTTGGAGCCATTTTTGACAAAATCGCAAAAACGTAAAAAAACTAACTAGTAAAGTGGTACTTCTGGTTGAGGAATTTTGACAGATGATCCAGTGTCAGATCCCATGGTGATAACTAAACGGAATATCAAGTTTGAACTTTCTATGATTTTTCGTTTTTGAGCTATGCTGTTCACATACATACATACACACTGTACACACACACAAAGACATTTGCTAAAAACCACTTTTCTGGGCTCAGGAGACCTCAAAACGGATATTTCCCGGTGAAAACTCAATATCAAAAATTTGACACGATTACAATACTTCCTCTTACTAGGAGTAAGAGAAAGTAAAAAGAAAGTCGAGTGAGAGTTACATATCAGAATTCTTTTCTTTTTTTTTTGGTGATATTTATTACAAAATAATCAAAGATTGGTATATTTCTGTTACAAAATATTTTCTTAAAGATAGAGCTTACAAATCACTTATTTTACTCCAAAAATCAATAACTTATCCTGTCAAAATTTTTATAAGAGTGTTAATAAGATTTATCAATAAAGAAGACAGTGAAAGAGCTTAAAATTAGGGATGGGATAGACAGAAATGGAAAGAGGAAGATGAATCAGTGCCCCTAATAAGTACCACTGTGAGGTATTGCTTCCAATGATGTCCCCTCTTCAGTATTGCGAGGGGATAGGGATAATGGTGATGTGATGTCACTTGTCCCTGGTTTAGTCGATCACATATGGGCGGGCACATAATGCACAGACACACACGTAAACATACACGAATATATATATATATATATATATAGTATATTCGGACACTGAATACGTTGAAGTGGAGCTATATGCAAGGGGTATACAACTAATGGATTCCAGAGAACCTCGATCCTACTGTCCCCTATGTCCTGGAACATTGCCTCCACCTTCTTCTTGTGAAACCTTCTATCGAACCCACCCTCCCAGTCATCACCGTTCTAACCAGACACAACCAAACCGCTTGAATTTACATGTTATTGGAGCTTGCCATCCTCACCACCAACCCACCTCACTTACGCCCTCTCTTCCTTTCTATTCCCTTACATTAGAAGGTAGGGGCTATGTACTGTTGAACAGACCGGCCGACTTACATCTAGTATAACAAGGTGTGCTTTAATTAAGTGAGTAGAAACTAGTAAGTCGTCTGAGGTGGTAGTTACAACATAGCTACTAAAGGAGAATATTCTGTTTTAAAGCATCATTAAGAATACTTTACAACCCACCATTTTCTAAAACCTGATATTACAGGTCTTGTCGCCCCCAATTCCATCCGTTACACCAAAAACCATTTTAATGTTAATGTACACACATCATTTACAAGGTTTTACAATTTCTCTAAAGGAGCTTTTACTTTTACAATCAAGGTATCTAATAAAATTGGCCAGCTAAAGAAAACGCTTGTATCTATAATGTGACGTAAGCTCATTGCTCCCTTAATTAACGTTTCATCATCACAAGAGTGCTGATTATATTTTTACGAACAATTCAATATCTCAATTCTGAATTTTAGATTTCTACAATAAATTACTATCTCTATTTAATGTTCTTATTGATAGTTTTCTTCTCTTCTCGAAGACGAATATAGATTAAAGAAGAAGAATATAACATTCACAGGAATATAAATGAAAATGGGCAGTTTTTTCTCAAAGTTAACAAAGGAAGGGCTCCTTTTAAACCTAGATAACCTCTTCAAAAAATGAAAATGGGAGATTACCAAACAGAAAGGAAGACATAATGCATAGATGGACACAACACTTTAATAAATTGGGCAAGAAGTGACAAATTCAGAATCAGTTCTCAGAAGGCAGGCACACTGATGCCGAACCTCTGTATTTTGTAGAAGTGGAAGAAGTAATTTTTAAAATGAAAAATAACAAAGCTCCTGGGGTTGATGGTATACCAGCTGAGTTATTTAAACATATTGGGAATGACTTTCGTAAGGCAATCCACAATTTAATTATGTGCATTTGTGTAAATGAGGCGATACCACAGGAATGGAGTAAAACAATTATTTGCCCAATACATAAAAAAGGCGACCAATTAGAATGCTCAAATTACAGGGGCATTTCACTGCCATACAAAATTCTATCTAATATCCTCTTTAAAAAACTGACCCCATACGCTAACAGAGAGATGCGCAATTATCGGTCAGGGTTTAAGAAAGGTAAGTCTATAGTAGATCAAATATTTCCGCATAATAATCGAAAAAGGTATTGAATTTAAAATGCCAAGCCATCATCTTTTCTTAGATTTTAAAAGTGCTTACGATAGCGTCCTACGCCCGAAACTGTACAAGGCTATGGAAGAGATGAATATACCGTTGAAACTTATCAGACTAGTGCATATGATGATGAAGGAAGTATCCTGTTCAGTTCGGATTCAATCTGATTTATCTCCTGAATTTGCGACAAACAAAGGGCTGAGGCAGGGGGATGCTCTCGCCTGCCTCCTTTTTTAATCTAGCCCTAGAGAAGGTAATAAGGGATTCAGATATATAGACTTCTGGAGTCATATACAATAAATCAGTCCAACTGCTGGCTTATGTGGATATCATAGCTCGTACCCTCCCTGAATTAAAGAATGCCTTCCTCTCTCTACAAAAAGCAGCATTATCAATGGGACTGATTATAAGGGAGGAAAAAAGAAGCGTTGGGGAAGTTACCGGCCCATCGGGGGAGCATTCGCAAATCGGTTCCTAGGTCTTCCGGAGAGTTAACGAATTTAACTACCTTGGCTCCCAAGTGAACTCCATTAATAGTATCTCGCAGGAGATCAATAAAAGAATTACAGCCGCAAATAGATGCTATTTTGGCGTAATGAAATATATGAAGAGCAACTTGATATGGAGGCAAACCAAAATTACGCTCTAAAAACGCTCATTCTTACAGTCCTAGCGTATGCTTCTCAAACCTAGACCATTCTTAAGACAGATGAAAAAAAAAATCTCCTTATTTTCGAAAGGAAAATTCTCCGAAAAATCTTTGGTCCAATTAAAGAAGTTAATTTATGGAGAAGAAGAAAATATAGGGAGTTGTATGAATTATATGGAGAAGCAGATATAGTGAAGAAGATTAAGCTAAACAGACTGAGCTGGGCGGGCCACGTAATTAGAATGGAACAAGATGAAGTGCCAAGGAAAATTTTGGAAGGAGAAGTGGGCACAACAAGAAAGGTCGGCAGACCGAAGCTCAGATGGATGGATGGTGTTGCCAAAGATGCGAGAAATCTCCTGGGTACTCGCAACTGGAAAGCAGCTGCAACCAACAGAGAGACAATTGGAATAGACTCCTAGAGTAGGCCAGGATCCACCAAGGGTTGTAGCGCCATGGAGATAGATAGATCGATAGCTTTCTAAAAAGATAGACACACATTGTTTTGTTCCATTTACTCTCCCCAGATGGAGGCACTATATTAGTGATGAAGCTCGATACTATTTTACCTAGGGGACTTCAGTTCCCTCAGAAGTTTCAAAAATCTTCTGGAATCTTCAAAAATTTTTCCGGAAATATTACAAATAAAAGTAATAGATTTGTCTGTTTGTCTTATACAAACCAAGTTTTAAATCATTGGAGCCGTTTTCTATATAAAGAAAGCTCTTTGAAGAAAATTCTTTCTTCAAAGTGGCCAATTTTGTAACATATTTATTTTCGAATATTATGTAGTTGCGTCCACAATGTTAGATAATATCTATGATTTTATCCGTAGCATGCTTTTTTTTTGGTTCTGACCTGTTTGAGATTCTCATCCATCGTCAGAGTAAGGCTATCAAATTTGTGTAGACAATTCACGTTTTCAAGACAAATAATTTTTAGATTAACCAATATTCAATTTTCAATTATAATTTGTAAGATCGGTCCGAAACAACAACAAAAAAAAAAAAATGAGTCTTGCTACGGACGGACAAAATGATATGTTTGTCTTTTGAATACATATTTTATGGACAATAGAGATATTTGAAATAGCACTTTAGAAGCGAGTCTAAAAAAATCACTAGAGCTTCTAAAAAAAATATAAATTTTCCTAAGACTGATTGACTTTTCAGTTAGTAGTACACATAGTTTAAAGAAAATCTTTGGAAGGATTTCTGGAAAAGTTACTAAAATTGAAAAGTATTTCCACTTGAGGTTATTGATCGAAATTTTTGCGTCAGATTCAATAAAAAGTTTGAGATAAGATGCCGTTTTTATTTTTCATAACAATTAGTTAAAAAAAAAACACAGTCACACAGATACACATGTACACAAGATTTCACACAATCGCATGAATTTCTTCACAGAACTTTCGGTTTTTCCGACATATTATATATAAGCGAATTAATGCTCATAAGTTTTCTTTCAATTTACTTAATCATTAATGAAATCATATTCAAATGTTGCTGTAGTCTAGTAAAAGAAACATATAGAGTGGTAGTTTTAAGCTTCAATTACTTCAGTTTGGATTTAAGTTTTAAAAAAGTTATGAACAAGTCAAAAAATTGTATTGATATACGTAATATTAATATATAAATTGAAAATATAGTTAAAAGTATCATCTCCAAACGCGAAACATCGCATTGTATATTATGTATTCTTGGATTCAGCGAAATAATATCGCGTTGACGTTTCTAGGACTATATTCAATAATTCTATTGACAAGATCAACATTCTCAAAATACGCCTTCCTGTACTACAACAGATGATAATGTTCTGCTCCATGGCATTGAGCATCAACCTTTATTAGTTTGATAAGAACTGACAAAAGATAAAATATAAAAATAAATATTCTATCCTTCTCAATCTCCTTGTTACATCATGATATAATTTACTGATGCTTAGAAATGTGTGAGACATATAAGGAAGCAGACAAATATCTGTCGTTGTTATAAGTTTATTATTTCGGAAGTTAGTTATCGCTGATGTGTAATTGTTTCTCTCCCTAACAATGTCCCAAAAACGAAACTATATCGCACGCAACTAAACTTTGTTATCTGCTTAGTTACCACCGATTTAGGCATCTGACCAATAAGGTTTTACCAATTTTCTCGAAACAGCTCAACAACAATTTTCTTAAAATTTCGTTTACTATCAACACAAATAAATATCTATCATTTTTATTTTCAGCATTTCCCCAAGAAAATTGATTTTTGAAGGGTCCGGTAGGGGAGTTGCATTTTTCATTCCTTTTTAGATATGTTTTTTTTTAATAATAAATTCGAAGATAATTATAGAGAACAACAGTATTATAACATATCTGAAAAGAAGAATAGGGATTGATATTAATGTAATGAAGACAAAAAAAAACAAATATTTCATATATTATCCAAACTGGAAGAGCTTTCTTCTCTGAAGGATGTGCTTCTAGTCTGACATATGGGAATCTTTGGGAGTGAGGAGGTGGATAGGTTTGCCAAATTAAGCGCCTCTCTCCTTTTCATTGGCCACGAGCCTGTTGCGTGTCTTCTGCCACATGTCTGTCAGGCTTCCAGTCATGGACGCTTCACAGCATTCATCCTTGGATGAGCACAGTTGGTTGTCGGCAGTCCAAAATGCTCATCGGGGGTCCGGACAGGGCTAGTAGTGAGACGTGCTGTGTCTTTCACGGAGCTTTCTCAGCTATCTGGTTGGATTCCTTACTGATCAGTATGGTTTAAGGAGACATCTCTACTTAATGAAACTCATGCTGTCTTGAGACTCTATAGAGTCTGTGAGACAGAGGAGAAAAACACCCATCCAACTTATGACAGAGTGCCTGGGTTGTGGGGAAATTAAGTTCAGGACCTTTGGTCGCAATAGGATGTCTGTAGAAGAGCTATTTCCCCTTAAGGTTAATGTCCGTTTTGTTCGGACTGCGGTGAATCTTAGATGGATTAGACCCGGGTATGGATATTTGTTCTAGGTCTGGTTTGTTGCTGTTTTTCTTGGGGTAGCTATATGACCCCAGTGGGGCTTTATATAGCGTAGGGTTTGGTTCCTCCCCACAGACAAATAATAACAATAACAATCGTATGCCAAAAAAACGAAAAGGCAGCGCGCTGGACTAGCAACGCGGAGATTCCGGGTTCCAAGCTAACATGCTGCCCTTAGATTTTCTTTTCCTAGGACCCTCTATAGCTCACTGTCTAGAGATGCGCGTGTTTTCTGTAGCGAAAAAGCATTGCTCTGAGGCTGGCAGTGCACTGAGGAAGCTCCGGAGGCACAATAGATCTTTCAGGTCGCAGTGCATATCCCTTTAAACAAATGTCACAAAAACGAAGTTAATTAATAGACTTTCGTGACTTTGGTTGGGAGGTTTTACTCCACTAGTCCCAATGACATGGTTTCCTGACTACCGCGGACTACAGACTACCACTTGCAGAACTTCTTTGCTGAGAAACTGTTTGATATTGTGCAAGCTGGGAAAGCTACCTTACAATAGTTTTAAAACCAAAGCAAAGAACTTTTATCGGCGTGATATTCATCTCCTACCTGAAATATAGTAAGAGATAACTAAGCACGTTTACTCACAGTTATAGGAGAATTACATTTGGTGTGGTTCGCACTTGTATATGGCATTACAAAAACGAGTTGAACTTAAGCATGTACCCATAAATTAAGCACCTCCGAAAATACCATAAATCATAGTCTCTATTTTATTGATACTCTGTGGGCTTCATGAGACCCCCGCTTAGTAAGCAAATATAGATAACGAGCCAGCATATTTGACATTCGATATGCATGAAGATTACAAAATTATTATTACAATAGTAAATGTAGCGCAATGAAACCACAAATGTATTGATTCAGTGGTCGTGAAATAATCCAAGTTAAGATAAGGATCTTTTACAGAGGAAAACTTTCACAGAGGATGCTGGAATCATTGTTATAGATTTTAAACAATAATTTATTTGAGATAATCAGGCAGTTGAATATGATGGTGAACAATGTCAAGAGAATGCCATCGTCTAACGTACGTCTGTCTATATGTGTGTATGTGTGTGTATACATACGATATATACTATACATGGATATATATAGTGGTACAAGTATAGTACTGATTGTATATATACGTAGTCACGTGTCATATGATGTGAGACAATGGTACCTAACTGTCGGCCAGCTGCCGGTCACGATAAGAGTTTGTTGCCAAGGGAAAAATGTGACCTTTGTACCATTATCTCCGACTAAATGATTGAATTATCAATTTTAACCATGCGTTACAATGACGTGACAACTCAATGTTTCAATGCATAATGTTGATCTGGTGTCGTATTGTCACCGAATTATTAAATTATTATTAACCATCATTTTGTATAAAGATTTGTTCAGTATATTAAAAGATCTAGTTGTGTAACTCTAATCAACTTTCATTCACTATAGTTTTAATACAATTTTAAAAGTGACATATTTTTTTAAACTAGTACATTTTATTCACTTGTCTTAACACAAATACAGCATATAATGGGGGATACATGTTGGATTGCGATCATGGCAAGTAGTATATAAACTGATAACACTTTAGTCCAGAAGACAGCGCCACTAACTTTGAATCAACATCACAGACTCGAAAATCTATTATTCAGGATAAATATTGCAAACAAAAGTGACACATCTATAATATAAAGGAAGCAGGTTGAGAGTTGGTTGGTGATAATGTAAATGTGAACACACGAACTGACACATTATTCAAAATTTATACTTGAATGATTTACTGAATAACAAAAAAATAACCGTTTCTGGTCCCGTTTTCAACTGATTTTTTATTTTTTAAGGAGTCGAATTTAACATCTCCTGTTTTATCCGTCTTAGCATGCATATTTCTATTATTCCTGACTGGTTTCGGACTTTCATCCAACGTCAGTGTATAGTTAGTTATCAAGTTCGTATAGAAAGTTTCTCAACTTAATGTTTCTGTTACACACTATACTTGTTGATTTGATGATTGTAAGGTTAAAAAATTCGAAATCACTTGAATCGAATGAAATTATGAAAATTTTTAAAGCTATGACAAAATCCGATGACCAAGTTTATCGGGAAGAGATTGATCAACTCTAAGCGTCCCGTGTACCTTATAAAGACTTGAATCTTTTAGCATGAATTAGCACATGTTCGACGGATTGTTTATAGAGATATCATTTGAAAGCAATGCAACTATGTTTTATTCAAGATATCTAAATTGTAAATCAAACTGACGTGAGTTTGAATGAAATCAAGCACTTACAGTTTTGAAGAACAGTTTAATTGTAGCACATACCTTCCTCACATACGATCAACAAGCCAACAAGTGTAGTGTGTAACAGGAAAATTAAATTGAAGTTAAAGTTTAATTAAGTTAAAAGTTTATTTGAATTACCGTATGATTTAATAAAATATAATTTTGATAGAACTTCAATATGAATAAAATAAATTTTAGTAACGCTAATTACTAAATTACAGGGAAGGAAATAGATGAGTGGTTAGCGTACTATACTCCCACATGGAGGACCCGGGTTCGAGTCAAACTATGCTGCCCTTAGATTTTTTCTCCCCTAGGAGCCTCTTATAGCTCGCTGTCCAGTGATGGACAGTGTTATCTGTAAAGAGAGAACACAGTCCGGAGGTCGGCAGTGCACTGAAAAACTCCGGGCGCCAATGACCATATATGTTGACATGCCTTAAAAAAAAAAAAAATATTGAATTAAACTCTGTACACGAACTTGATAACTTTTACCGTGACGATGGAGGAAAACCCGAAACTTGTCAGGAATAACAGAAATATGCATGCTACGACGGATAAAATACCAGTGTAATCCAGCATTACGGAACTACTCACATATTCAACAATTCATTTTAACGTTGTAGATTAAATTATTTATTTATATTTAAGGATTTACTAAGAAAACATTATATAACTCGTAACTAACTTCTGATCCTGTCACCTTAGATCCTAAGAGCACTAAGCAAATAAATATAAAATAAAGAAAATTCAATTCTTCACAATCTGGAAATATTGTTATCTTACATTATATTGAACTTAAAGTATGTTAACATCCCCCGGCTTCCTCACGATCCCCCCCCCAAACACAATTCAACCTTTCTGTAAACTTTATAACAGATCCTTTGGTAATACATTTTATCATTTTTTTTATTCCCACAAAAACATGTCTACCTACAAACTCACGTACACAATCATCATAAATTTAAACAACAAAAAAAATGACCAGTCCGCTTACGCCAAAGAGTTTGGTAAGGGTCATAAAAATTTGGCGCCCCATTACAGCTAAATGTGCTACAATTTACTCCAATTTACTAAACCTCCATAAAGTAATTGGCTCTCCTGTCTTACCGATTCTTCACTATACTTGGTTCTACTTTTATATACAAAAAAAAAAAAAATCTGGTGTGAAACACGCATACAACTTTCTCTTACTTCAGTTTTCAAAATTGTAATTGACAAATTTTTTAGTTTGTGTACCAAATTTAATGAAATTCGTTGGAGTTCGTCGAAAACTGAAAAAAAAAGTTCAGTAAAAGTGCACTTCCGGTTTACTTATTTTCTTGAAACACGGAATTTTGGACATCTATTAATTTATAATTAATTTTGTTTGGATGGTAGGATAGTATAATCAACTATGATAGCACTTTAGAGGAAACCTAACCCCACCCCTCCCCCAAAAGGGCGCTTAAATCAATTTTTTCAGAGAAAAGTTTTAAATAAAAGTTGTAGATCTTTGCATGTGTAGTTGATATGCAAAGCTTCAAGAAAATCGTCCGAACCATTTTTGAGAAAATTGCAAGAAAGTAAAAAAAAATACTAGAAAACTGAAAAATACATTTTAGGAAAAATCGCCCTTCCGTTCATCCGATTTTTTTTCAAATTCGGAATTTCAACAACACATTTAATTCTAATTAACTCTGTTTAGATAATAGAATTATATAGTAAACTGACATAGGTCTTTAGAGGACAACCCACCACCACCTCCTCCCCTAAAAGTGCCCTTGAATGCATTTTACCGGAGAAATGTTTCAAATAAAAATTGTAGATGTTTGTAAGTGTAGTTGATCCATCAAGTTTAAAGAAAATCTTTGAAGCCATTTTTGAGAAAACTGCAAAAAAAGAAGAAGAAAATCAGTTAGTAAAGTGGTACTTCCGATTGAGGAATTTCGACCGCTGGCCTATTGTCGGATCCCATAGTGATACCAAAACGGAATATCAAGTTTCAACTTTCTGCGATTGTTCGGTTTTGAGCTATGCTGTTTACATACACACATACACACACAGACCATTTGCTAAAAACCACTTTTTTGGACACAGGAGACCTCAAAACGGATATTTCCGGTGAAAACTCGATATCGAAAATTTGCCACGCTTACAATACTTCCTCTTACTAGGGAGTAAGAGAAAGTAAAAATTAAAGTCGAACCAAAACAAAATGACATTGAAATTTTTTTCCTGTCTTCTTAAAAAATAATTATAATAAAACAGAACGTTTATATCTGACAAAAGATTTTTTTATTTTTTTCTACTTCCAAACAAATGTGTACGTGGCTTGAATTGAAAAAGGTAACTTTAACAGGAAAGAAAACAAGTCTGTGTTAGATTTGCTCAGTCTATATACTAAAGAAAATTTCAACTTCCTTTTCACATAGCATTCCTTTCTCATTCAAATAATATCATTTTATTTACATAAATATTCATTTTATAAACAATGTTTACTTTTAGGAAGCAACCAAGGTACTGAAAACAACTAAATATTGTCTCTCTCTCTCATGCAGATACACACACACACACACACACAGAGACATACATTCGCATATGGTTGGTTCTCAGTTTAAAGGGTGAGATTCTGGTATTAAATTTACTAATAATATACTAATAACAAAGAAGAAAATTGAAATTATTTTTCAAATTGGTCCTAACTTTTATTCGCAACATTATTAAAACATTCTAGTCTGACCTTTAAATAAAGAAAGACAAAATGACAAAAATGTTTTGATATTACTGATATCATTAATATCGATATTACAAGTAAAATAATATTAATAATAAGGGAAAATTGAATTACCCGAAAGGAATGGATGCGCATTATTATATAGTGTGATCCATCCCTCACTTCTGAAGATATGACAAACACATTTGTCGCCCTGGTAAGTGCTTTTCGAAGTTTCTTCTTAAACTTTTCATTATTGAAAGCTTTAATAAAGCTTTCTAATTGGACTTTTCATTGCGTGGATAAGACACATGATGGATAATGAACTGTCCACACACAATCGACAAATTGTTTCGTAGAGGAGCAGTCTATTTAGTCCATCCAACTGTAAGCATTCCTAATGCATTCCAGGAATGTCGCCCAGATCGACGATGTCTGACTCGTCAATTCCAAAAGACATAACGATGTCTCCTGCAGCACATCGGGTACTTGTATTAGCTTCAATGTTTTCAGAAACAATTCTGTCTTCAATAAATACTATAGACTTGAACAGACCTCGTTTCATCATGTCCATCCGAACTCTCTTCGGAGGTACTATTTCGTAGTCTTCTATGTCGATAGGAATTGGTGGAGCTGTTGGAATGCATTTTGGACATTCAATATCTTGACTCTCTTGACAAATGCAACCTTTGCACAACATTTCAAGCAAATAAAAAAAATCTGTATTGTAAACAGTTTTAAGTATATGTATGTATGTAATTATATTGTAACGTTTTTCAAACTAGCTACTGCAATTAGTTGCATGTGGGTTCGGTTTAGATAAAACACACTAAACTTCTAACAACACCAATTTATTGTTCAACACAATAAATTACAAATAAAACGCTTCAATACACTGTATAAACCAACAAAAGTTCTCTCAGTTCACTTTTTATTCACTTTAACAACCGCGCACTCCATTTTGTAACGAGACTGATTCACTCAAGCTGTCCTGCTCCTGTTTAACCTCTTTGGGAGAAGGTTCTGGAAGTTTCTCGAACATCTAGATGCGGTAGACCGTGGGAGTCCGCTGTAGAAGAATCTAGAAGCGCCCCGCTAGCGCTTCCAGCGGCCACGAGGAGATCTTGAGGTGCCTGCTTCTTTCCCTAGATGGCATTAGCGGCTGCGTTACTATATATATATATATATATTCTGCAATAGAAATCCGTTTCTTCATGCAGCCAACTTGACGGCGGGAGGTAAAGGGACCAGAATCAACACGCCTTGCAGCGACGGCGACTAGTTGGAGTGCAGTAGGAGGAAAGAGCCCCTCTACATCAGTGTATATAGCTATCTCCCACAGACCGTAGTCGCAAAGAGACAGAAATTTTTGTAAATTAACGTTTAGTCTCGATTAACATATATATATATACACATATATATTGAACATATACATATTGCAATGTTATAGTGTGATGATGTGTATTTGTAGTAGCTGGTTGTGTAGTACGAGCGATTTTGTATAAAGGCTTGTAAGTATGTAAGTTTAAAAGAGAATGAAGTATTAGCAATAATAAAGAAATCACCACTGATTATAAAATAAATATATTATTCTCTAAGCAAATTAAAGTATTCTACAATATCACACTGAATCTTAGTAAAATTATGTATAACTAGAATAAGGGCAAATATCTATCATTGGCACTGAGCGATTCCTGAAGTGTTCTGTTCTGGCTTTGGAAGCAGAATTGCGACTTAGTTGTTTGAAAGCTAAGTGCAGACTATTCTTTTTGAACTGTATTATTTGAAAGCTGAAGGCTGACTGTTCTAAGGAATGCTCTCTAACAAAGCAGTTGGCCAAGTCGCGCATTGTATTAAATTTTGTGCCTTTGTTTTCCTAATAGCAATGACCTAGATTTAATATACCTGGCTCTACAATACACTCTTTTTGAAGGTAAATTCACAGCACTAAGATAATTATAAAATATTAACACAAATACAATTTTGGATACTATATTCTAAACTCTAAACTATTTATTTTCATTGCTTTCTTCCACTACAATATACATACGTATAAAATATAAATTGCCGGCCTAAATGTTTCTGACTGGATTATGTTCCTTCAAAGTCTACTAAAATCTAGTAAAACAAGATTTCTTTTTTTTTTAGACTGGGTACCTGAATGACCTGAAATTTCTGAGTATAAGGGCAAGGAGGTATCAGATCGCCTTGCCGGGGAGGGTTCCATAGTAATTGTTGAGGACCTAAACTCTTTTGTGATACTGACAGATGCCTTATGACTGCTGCCATCAAAGAATGCGCGCACAGTAGATCACAAAAAAAAAGGAAAAGCTTATTAACCCAGGCTTACTATAGATCTATCCCAACAAAACCGTGCGGCCACATGGATAACCGTAGTTATTCTTAATGGTCACTGCAGACTTAAGAAATACATGCATCTTATGGGACTGACAACGGATAGCCTGTTTACGTTTTATCTAGAGGCTGAGTGAAGGAGAGTTAACCTCTTTGGGAAGGAAAAACTGACGCCTTCAAGCTTTGCCCAGGAATCTCTCTTTCCGTAAATCTAATTAAACAAACAGGACTGGAGAGGATATTCTAATTGTGGGTACCACAATAGACCCTCTAGGGATCGCGGTGGCGTAGACTTAATAGCCAAACTCAGTAGAATACAATCTTACTATACATTTCCAATAAAATTGTCATTTCTTCCAAAATGGATTATTTTAGTCCGGACATCATGCTACCGTGCAGTTAATCTCATTATAGTGCAGCCAATTAAACTTGTTGTTTAAAAATTAGAACTTTCAAGAAATTTTGTCATTTAAAGGTATTAGAATCCACAATAAGAGATTTTTTCCCTCATGTGGGGAGAAAGTGTGTGAGGTTATGGAGGGGTATGAGAAGAACTTTAAGACTAAATTGGTAAATAATATGAGATAAGAAAGGTTTTCACAATAAGAAGGTTTTCGGTGTAGGTTTACAAATGAATGGGACGGGTATGTGGTATGAATGAAAAAGTGAAGTGAGTTGTACAAGAACATCTAGAAAGAAAACGCTTTCATAATTCATACGCTCCGAAGTGAGTTAGTGAGTGAATGAATATCCGTTTCACTTGGTTAAGTATATGTGGTATAAAGTTTTACTCGATTCCGTAAAGAGAATAGAGCCACCATTTTGTGATATAGTATATATATATACACAAGCCTTGTGCAACTCCATATAAACATATATAGAATATATAGTGGAAAAGAAGCGGACTTAAAGCCTACTTGAATTTTAATACGTTTGACTGATATCTTTGGCTTGTATCTTGCCAGCAGATGTCTAGACTACAACCGTACTTATATAGAAAACACGCTACTAACAATTGGGTAGAAACTACAACGCTATAGAGCATTTTCTACCAACTTTCGCTAACGTTAGAACAATAATCAGGATAAATCCTATTTCTGTCTTTTTTATTTAGACTGAATGTTTTAATTTAATAATAAAAAAAAAAAAAAAACATTTTTAAGGAAAAAATATGGTGTGAAACAATCACAAAACTTTCTCTTACTTCAGTTTTCAAAAAATGAAATTCATCGAAGTTCGTCGAAATTCGTTGAAACTGAAAAAACTGCTCAGATAAAGCGCACTTCCCGGTTTACTAATTTTCTTCAAACTCGGAATTTTCGCCATCTATTAATTTCTAATTAATTTTGTTTAAATGGTAAAATTTTATAATCAACTATGATAGCACTTTAGAGAGAAACATAACCCCGTCCTACCACAAAAGACCCCTTAAAAATAGCTTTACCAAGAGAAATGTTTCAAATAAAAGTTATTAGTTCTTCATATGTGTAGTTCTACATTCCTACTATAAAGAAAAACGTCAGAGCCATTTTAGAGAAAATACCATAAGACTAAAAAATACATTTCAAGTAAAAACGCATTTCCGGTCATCCGTTTTTTTTTTTCAAAACCCGGAATTTCAATAATACATTTAATTCTAAATGCGGGAATAGAGGGCAATGAGAGGGCGGATCGGCTGGCCAGGGAGGGCTCGTCATTACCATTTTATGGTCCTGAACCAGCCCTGGCCGTTACAAAGACGTTTCGCGACAAACAGATTAGACTTTGGGAGACGAGAGCTTTGGAGAAACGCTGGGGGGACACGCAGGGGTGCCTCCAAGCTAAAAGATTTATAAAGGCAAGCAAGCAGGGAATCTCGGAGTATCTCCTGTCTCTTAGTAGGACGGGTTTGAGGACCTTGGTAGGAATAGTGATTGGACACACTTGGGTGCACAGTCACTTGTTTAACATAGGGAGGACGCGGAGTCCCATTTGTCAGAATTGTGATGACGGAGTTAGGGGAAACGGTGTATCACTACTTATGTCAGTGTCCCCGTTTCGCTGGAACTAGGTTTCGTATATTTGGGAGGACACCACTCTCGCAGGATTGCCTGGGCGAGTTGGAGTTTGGGGATATCTTGAGATATTGTAGATTAACCGGCAAGTTACCGGGGGAGATTAATTAAGGGGTTACGGGGGGTATCGGGGGGATAAGAGCCACATAGGCTTAGGTCCCGCGCCTTTCGGGCACCTGTTCTGATAATAATAATAATAATAATAATTCTAATTAATATTGTTTAGATTATAGAATTGTGTATTAAACTGAAATAACACTTTAGAGGAAAACCTAATCCCAACTCTCCACTAAAAGTGCCCTTAAATGAATTTTCCCGGAGAAATGTTTCAAATAGAAATTGTAGATCTTTGTATGTATAGTTAGTATACCAAGTTTGAAGAAAATCGTCGGAGCCATTTTTGAGAAAATCTCAAGAAAGTAAAAAAAAAAAAAAAAATTCAGTAAGTGGTACTTCCGCTTGAGGAATTTTGACAGCTGACAATTGTCGTATCCCATGGTGATATTTACATACACATACATACACAGAGACCACTTTTTAAAAACCACTTTTTTGGATTCAAGGGACCTTAAAACGCGTATTTCCGGCGAAAACTCTATATCGAAAATTTGACACGATTACAATATTTCGTCTTACTAGGAGTAAGAGAAAGTAATAATCAGATTTGAAACACTTACACAATTCTAAACTTTCTCATTAGAATTAATATAATTTAACATTAAAGTTTACTTTAAAATTGTTAAGTTTATAAAACGTTTAGATAAGCTTGCCATAAAATGATGTTTTAAGGATAGGAGTCCATATATATATATGTTACCGGCAATGTATGAAATCAGGCATTCTACCGAATGTCTAGGCATTTCTTATAATACCTAAAAACGTTAGGCATGTGTATAATTTACCCCATTTCTCTAATTTGCCTAGGCATTCTACAGAAGGCCTACGGCGAAGCAGGTAAAGTAACCTTCCCTGTACAGCTAGTTCGTGAGTATAATGGATGAGTTAGTGGAGAGAATTTGTCTGGTTGATGAAATAAGAAGACGGAGTTAACACTGGTTAACTATGTATAACAATAAAGAGATACAGTCTGCCTGGACTTTACAATAAAGAATGGTTAAGGTAGAGTGGTATGAAAATGACACGAAGTGACTGGCAAGATGACGAACTATAATGAACTATATTGAACTGTATCGAACTGTCCACCTCTGGACTGTCCGCCGCTGTATTTATACAGTTTCTCCCACTCCAGTCCGAGAGAGTGGTTGGGTTCGTTTCTCTTCTCTTTACTCCCTTTGGTTGCTGTTACAGTGAGGTCATGTGTTCAGGTTGTCCCGTGTGGTTTATAGTTCTAATGATGGATAAAAATGTGTTTCCATGCCGCTTTGAGGAGGAACTGCGGAAAAGATGAAATACTACAGCAAGAAATAGTGTATTTCTTTTTTGGATGAACGTTACGAGCAACATGTGAAAAGCGTTCCTTTGGTAAAATTTAGCAGCAATAACCAGGCCATAATTATATATGGCCTGGTTATTGCTGCTGGTTAATGTAAACTTTGCCTAAGACGACGTAGACATTCTATAGAATGCCTAGGCAATCTATAGAAGCCTAGCCCAGGTATGAAATAAAAAGGACATTTCTTACTTTGCCTAAAGTAGCTTCTATAGAATGCCTGAATTTCATACTTTACCGGTAACATATACAGTATAAATCGTATATAACGACACCGGGTATAAGGAACAACCGTTTGTAACATACAAAAATCTCCGGTCACGTGAAATGTCATAGCAGGAAATGCGTAGGGACTCATTTATAACGTACAACCGTTTATAATGTACAAATTGGTTGTAAGGCACATATTCCAGGATTCTTTGAACTGTTTGCTATCGGTTATAGTGAACAGGAAGTGAGTGTAAGCACAGCTGCTAAATTAATTCTAGGAATGATTTCCCCACTTTTCAAACTCTACAGTCTTGGAAAACATACACTTGACCCTCACTTTTGATTCTGTTAATAAATGACAATGCCTCGTCAGTCATTTTCCATTGAGGAAAAATTCGAAATAATTTCTCGAAATGAATCGGGGAGATTGTGCGAGTAGTATCGCTAGTGAAATGGGGACATCTCGTTCCACTATATCGGGAATTTTTAAAAACAAAGAGAAGATAATTGAACAATTCAATTAGTGATGTAATGACATGGCAAAGTCATAGCAATGTCAAATCCAACAATGAAAGAATAATTTACAACTAGTGGCCTAGCCAGCTGACTGACTTCAAGACAAGGCCACAGCCAAACAAACAAACCAAGAGTAAATACTCTTGCATCAAAAGCAAGCGCCGATAAGGCTGGCCACTGACCTAAATCGGTGGTCACCAATCTACGAAGGTCGCACAAGGTCGTACGCTAGGACAGATGTCTTGGTGTGAGTGTGGCCATCACCAATATATAACTCGCCCCATGGGAAGAGGGGAGGATTATATCATATACGATTATACGAGTACGTCTTCATATACGAGCAGCAGTTTACGCGTCCCTATACAGTTTTATTTCAAACTAACAGTGCATCTTAGTAGTGCATCTTAGTTCGTTTATTTTATCATTCTAAATTATTAGTTATTTATCTTCTATTATTGCTAAGTATTTTGTTGTTATTATTTACCATTTATTACGTTAAAATCATTGTTCTAATACAGTTTATTTTTATAAAATCCGTATTAATAATTCGAGCACTAACTTCCAAATCTCTAAACTAATTTCCGCCCTCTTCAAGACATCTACTTCATCAGGAATCACATTAAACGATTCCATTACAGTGACATAAAGTTCAAAAAATACGAGCCTCTCAACACAATGATTTGGACACCGCACTTTTAAGTTGGTGTCAAACAACAACGAGCAAACAACATACCCATTAATGGTCCTATCCTTCAGGCCAAAGCGAATGAGCTAACTTCTCTTTTAAAAACAGGAAATTTCACATGCAGCACGTTATGGATACCAAGATTTCGTGCTCGGTATGACATAGTCTTCGGAAAAATCTAAGGTGAGTCAGCTAGTGAATGAATGAATGAAAAAATTCTGTATTTAAGTCATAAGACTATTACAGTGCGTTTGGGTTACATATACATATAACAACACAAATTCATTTCAAATATTAAAACAAATTTTTTTTTTTATAATAGAAAATTATATAATAGAAAGAAAAGGAATTACAAAATCATCTAGAGAAAAAATAAATTAAAGTTACTCATTACAAATAAACGCTCTTATCTTCAGAGCTGTTCGAACAAAATAAGTAATATTTTTAATTTCACTGATACTGGGCGACAAAAGAATTGAGTAAAAATTACCTTCATTACAATTCGAGTACATTGGCAAATAATGTAACCTAGCCGAATGATACATAGGACAGTCAATTAAAAAATAAAATAAATTCTCAGGTTTTTGTAGATTACATATTGAGCAATTAATTTGAGGATCCAATCTCACGGTGCAATTATTATATGTTAATTTGACAGTATATTTTGCCAGAGGTACGTAACTGAGCCAGTGTTCTAAAGAAAGCGATTGGGATGCTATAATGAAGATAACTATTAAATTGCTGTAGAGTTGACTATGTTTCTATAAAATAAATTGTAGGAACGTTGGTTTACACAATCCAGGTCTCTTAGTTTAACAGAGTTGCTAAATTTTAACAAAATAAGATGTAGTTGTGTTTTAATTTTAACGGGGTCGCTAAAAAATAATGGGTCAAACGCTCCGATACCCTCCAACAATTGATGAAATCGCGATATCCAGTTATACTTCCCCGGAACAGTTTCCACGTTATCAAGATTCAACAATTTTGTGAAGCAAAGTTTCGGGTAACGAGAATAATCCATTTTTAAAATCTTTAGGATCCATTTAAAGATGAGTTTAAGAATAGTAACTCCTATATGTTGTGAGCCAACCTCTAACCTGACTATATAGTGGGGAGTGGTATTAGAGAGTTGCAATAGTATTTTATAAAATGATAGCTGATAGGCTTCCAATTGTTCAATGAAGTCAAGTGCCCAGACTGGCGCAGCGTACAACAAAGAGCTCAAACTTATGGCCTCATTCAGTTTTTGAGTCAGCTAGTGTTAAACAGAGTTTGACTGGAGACTGGCTTGAAAATGTTTTAATTTAAATAATTTAATTTAAATAATTCTATTATATAAAACCAAATATTTAGTGGGTGAATACTAACTAATTTTAGTAGCTTTGAAAGCTTAATTAATACACATTTATGATTGGCTACACTAAAACTAAATATGAGTATACATTTAATTTAAGTGTAAACATGATTAAACATGTTTATTTAGGGAAATTTGTTTAATAACAATTCCAGTCTAATAATATTTCCCCCAAACAGCTTATTAATACATTTTAATTCAGTAAACCGAGAAATATGGTAAAGATTAAAGGAAATTCATTTTATATTCTCATTGTTTGAGTATTATTTAATTGAAAAGTCATTGCGATTAACATTGCAAATATTCTAAAATTATAAATTATCTAGACTAGAGTGAGTTTGGATTTTATTTACCATTTCTCTTAATAAATTCCATGATTTCGATGTTTTAAAGTTGGAAACAAAAAAAAAAAAAATAAAATAAATCTGGTGTGATACAACCTCACACAACTTTCACTTACTCCAGTTTTCAAAATTGTGATTGACAATTTTTATAATTAGTATACCAAATTTAATGAAATTCGTCGGCGTTTTTTTAATGGAGAAAATCGCAGAAACTGTTCAGTAAAAACTCACTTCCGGTTTACTAATTTTCTCTTGAAACACGGAATTTTGCCAATCAATTTATTTATGATGTAATTTTTGTCTAGAAGGGCAAATATCGTCATCCAAAAGAGCCAAATATAAACAGTACAAAATTGAAGGTGATTCAAAGAGCCATTTTATTTAAACTTAAGCTTTGCTTCAGTAGTGACATTTTTATGGAAATAATTAGGATTAAAAGTACACTCTCGAGTTTGCCTTTGCTAAATATGTCTTAGTTTAACTAACGGTATATTAAATAAAACTTATATCATACTTATAACATAAACATAATATTTATTTAAAAATATAACAATTTAAATAATATAAAAGGTATCCTTAAAAAAAAACTACAAATACTCCACTAATGTGAATAATGGCCTTGCATTTCTTTGGAAAGTAAGGGTAAGTCAGGTTTGTATGTTGTTGTTTTTAATTTAGGCACGATTCCAAGTTCTCATCGATAAGCCGATTTCTTAATTTACTCTTGATAAAGTTCATGCTTGAAAATGATATTTCGTTTTTTAAAGATATTTTGGGCATTACACACCCATACATAGGATATTTGTGTGATCCTATGCTTCGGGATAGAAAATGCCGGGTGAGGTGGCATTCGGAGGTATAACGTTGGTTCGATGCTGTATCTGGTGCACCTCAAGGATCACACCTTGGACCGTGGCTCTTCCTAATTTTCATTAATGACCTACTACTAAGGATCTCGAATTCTGAGGTACTTGCATTTGCGGATGACTTGAAGATTTTCATAAGGTTGCTTCTCAGTCCATAAAGTTGCTTCTCAGTCAGACTGCATTATAATTCAAGATACCCTCCGCATTGTTTCTGACTGGTGCTGCAGTAATGGCATGGAGCTTAATGTTAAAAAATGCCAAGTCATTTCTTTCTACCGTAAAAAGAGTTTTATATCATATCAGTACCTCATTCATGGCAAACCATTGGAGAGGACTCGAAACGTGAAGGATTTAGGAGTTACTCTGAGTCATGACCTCTCTTTCACGAATCAGTTTGAATATGTATGTAGGAAAGCATCTAGAGCACTGGGTTTTGTAATAAGGCACAATCGTGATCTTAGAGATCCCAAAGCGGTGCTAACTGTGTATAATGCATATGTTCAAAGCCTTCTTGAGTATGCATCGTTGATTTGGTGTCCTTACACCAAGAAGGATATAGCTAAACTTGAAGCTATACAAAACCGTTTTATCAGGACTTTTAACAAAAAGTTATCCAGCGGTTACTCATTTCTGCTCCCTAGAGTCTAGAAGACGTAATGCTGGTCTTCTATTCTAAAAGAAGCTCTTGAATGGTGAAATTGATTGCATGGCGCTACTTGCTGCCATTCCTTTTCATGTACTTCGCATTTCGTGGTCCCTGCCGTTAAGACTAATGCGCTGTTCAACGCTGACATCATTTGTAGAATATGCAGGTCATGGGATGAGTATATTCCTAGTGATGTGGGTTTCCGAATGGCCGTCTGGACTTTTCAAGAAACATTTTTGCATTACTTGAAGGTTTACTGCTAAATGTGCATGTATTATTTTACTATTATTATATAAATGTATCACTGTATGTAGCACATGTAATGACTTCAACCATAAGGCTTACGCCGTTTGTTGATAAAAAAAATATAATAAATAATAAATAATACACATGCACACACACCTATATATAT
>JAAEAF010000543.1:0-16226 GCA_011037195.1 Triatoma infestans
TTAATTTTTTTTATTAAGAACAGAAATAGTTCAGTTCTAGTGAGATTGTGGGCGTGGCTTGGTGGGGATAGAGATAAGTATTGTATTTACCTACCTATTTAAGTAGCCAATAATCAAGGTCAGTGCACTTTGTATATTTATCAGTAGTAAGTATGTCTGATTTAGTAGGAAATCAACATAAATTTGTTTTTTTTTGAAATAAAATTAAAAATATAAAAGGAAAGCGTAATTAATTAGCTGTTTGCAGTATGGACGAAACAAAATTAACTGAATTATTAATTAAATTTAAAAGTGAAATAAAAGAAGATTTCGAAGTGAAAATCAATCAAATTAAAGACAAATTGGAAGAAAATTGGGCTGAAATAAAACAAAGAATTGAAATTTGTGAGAGGAAAAATGCTAATATTGAGAAGGAGTTAAGAAGAAAGAACTTAGTAGTTCACGGTATTGAAGAATCTAAAAATTACACCTATTTTGAATTGGAAAAGCAAGTTTTAAATTTATTAAGAGAAGGTGTTAAAGTAGAAATAAAAGAAGAGGAAATAGATTTTGTTAAAAGGATTGGAATGCAGAAAGAGGGTAAAGTCAGACCGATCTTATTCGGTCTAACTACATATAGAAAAAAAGTAATGATCTTGAAAAATAAAAGGTACTTGGAAGATAAGGAAATTTATATAACAGAGGACTTTCCCAAAGAAGCTAAAGATAAAAGGAAGGAATTAAAGGAACAGATGATGGAAGAGAGAAAGAAGGGAAAATATGCTGTCATAATATACGATAAATTAATCGTAAGAGAAAACAAAGAAAATGGAAGGAAAAAGAGGCGAGCTTCAGATCATACACCTAAAAAGGATAAAGAAGAGAAGCAAAGGAGCGAACCTAACAGGGTTAAGAGAATAAAGGATAAAGAAACCGTAACTACTAAAGATATAGGTTCATTTTTCAGAGATCGTACGACTTCGGAAAGCAGTACAAGCTCTGCTCACTCCGCAAGAAATTTAATAAAAGAAAAATAGGAATTAGGCTCTCACGGCAACCCGACATCGGCAGAATTGGATTTGATCCGAATGGAAATTTAATAGCATCAAGCTGCCAGAAAGGTTGGTCACCGAGGCAGTATCAGACCATTTCCTCCCAAAATATTAAAAATAAAACTTTATATATTAACTTGGGGTCACTTAATGTCAGAACTCTATCCACAGAGGATCGACTTATAGAACTAGAACAGGCTCTACAGGAAACACACTTAGATATACTTGGATTATCAGAAATTAGAAGATGTAATGAAAATATAATTGAAAGACAGAGCGGATATATTTTTTATTACAAAGGTGTTACTAGAGGTATAAATGGAGTAGGTTTCATGGTTAAAAAAACATCTTAAGAAGAATATTAACTATTTTGATTCTATAATGGATAGAATAGCTATTTTAAGTATGAACTTCGGTAGTCGTAGAACACTTTGCATATTACAAATATATGCCCCTACATCTCAGTCATCTGAAGAAGATATTGACGGATTTTATGCGAAACTGGAGGATGCAATGAAGAAACTTCGGGGAACGTCGAGATGTAAATTGATTATTTTAGGAGATTGGAATTGTCAAGTGGGATTGAGAAGGGAAGAAGAACAGGGAACGATGGGACCTTATGGTATAGGACGGCGTAACAAGAGAGGATGGAAATTAATACGTTTCTGCCAACAGCACCAACTCAGAATAGTCAATTCATTTTATAAAAAAAGGAAAGGAAGGAAATGGACATGGCAATCACCAGATGGAAGTTATAAAAATGAATCCTCGTGCAAGATCTAGGTATAATTCAGGAATTTGAAGTTTTAAATAAATTAGGCTTGGAATCTGACCACCGAGCAGTGACCTGTTCTCTTAAGCTGACTAGAGATAATCCTCATCCAAATAGGAACGATCTGGGAATACAAAGAAATTTGACAGAAGAAAATATTAAAATAGAAATGCATAATTTCCCAAACATTTTAAATTTAACAAACGAAATGGATGTGCAAATAATATATAATAGTATAATAAGCGATATTAAGGCATTTATAAATAATCAATCGGGTACACGTAGTAAAGGGATAATGAAGCTAAACAAAGAAACATTAGAAATGATACAAAGAAGAGATAAGATGAGAAGGAAGAAGGAAAAAACGGCTGAGGAAAGAATCGAAACTAATTTAATCTGTAAATTAACAAGGTATAATATAAGGCGAGATATAGAGAAATATAACGAAGGGATAGTTCGAGAAATTTTAGAAGAAGCAAATTCAACGAAGAAAGTTAAGAAGGCTCTTTTACCGGATAAGAAGTGGATAACGGGGGTTCAGAATGATAAGGGAAGGGTAATTCTGGATCGCAACCAGATTGTTGAAAATGCAACATCCTTTTACAAAAAGTTATATTCCAGTTGCGAGAATCAAGTTTGTGATTGGTTAAGTGAGACAGTGGACAATGAAGAGAGAATAGATGACTTCGTAGAAGAGGAGATTGCAGCTAATATTAAGAGGTTGAAAAAAAGAAAAACCCCAGGCAGTGATGGTATAACGAATGAAATCATAAAGTTAACTGCACCATATATTCTCAAATCGCTAACTTTATTGTTTAATAAAATTCTGTCTACCGAAAAAACGCCGGAGCAGTGGAATAAAATTAATATTATACTCATTCATAAGAAAGGAAGTACCCAAGATTTAAACAACTTTCGACCAATTAGTTTAATTTCGAATTTTTGCAAACTTTTTATGATGATTTTAAAGAATAGAATAATAACAGTACTAAATGATAACCAACCAATAGAACAAGTGGGGTTCCGTTCTGGCTATTCGACTATAGACCATCTACAAGTAATAAATCAGGTACTGGAAAAGGCCAAGGAGTATAATATCACTACAAAGTCGCTTTAATCGACTTTGAAAAAGCTTTTGATAGTGTTAGCCATGATTTTCTTTATCGAACCTTGCTAAATCAAGGGGTGCATACAAAATGGGTCAGAATTATCTACAATATGTACAAAGATTTAGAGGCACAAGTAGTGATGGATAGATCTGGTCCTACTTTTAGATTGGCTAGAGGTGTTAGACAAGGAGACCCAGTATCCCCCAACATATTCAATGCTGTCCTGGAGCAAGTTTTTAGAGGATTAAATTGGGAAAAGGTGGGCATAAATATCAGTGGAAGCAAGTTGAACCATTTGAGGTTCGCAGATGACATTTGCCTCTTCGCTTCTTCAGTTGACGAACTCTTCTGTATGATAAAGGAACTTGCAGATCAAGCAGGAAAAGCGGGGTTGAAGATAAATGCCGAAAAAACAAACTAATGTCAAATGGGCCAGGAAAATGTTTTGTTATAAATGGAGAGAAAATGGACTGGGTAGAAAGTGCAGTGTATCTAGGACAACTGATCTCCTTTAGAAATAAAACTACAGAGGAAATTAATCGGAGGATTTCTATTAGTTGGAAAAAGTATTGGTCCCTGAAGCACATTTTTAAATCTAACCTGAACATGACTATCAAGAGGAATGTTTTTAATGCCTGTATCATTCCCTGCCTCCTTTACCGGGGCGCAGACTTGGTCCATGACTAGAAGAAATGAGCAGCAGCTAAGAACTACGCAGAGAGCCATGGAAAGAAGTATTCTGAATATTAAAAGAAAAGATAAAATTAGAAATACTGAGATTCAGAAAAAGGCTAACTTCTTGCAAGTGGTGCAAATCGCAAAAAAATTCAAGTGGAATTGGGCGGGACACGTGGCTCGAGCTAGAAACTCATGTACCAACAGCGCTACTGAATGGTGGCCATTGAATAAGAAAAGGAATAGAGGCCGGCAGTATATAAGATGGAGAGACGAAATTCAAAAATTCGTTGGATCAAACCGGACCTCTAGTGCGAGAGACAAAACGAAGTGGAGAGAGTTGGGAGAGGCCTTTGCCCAGATGTGGGCCTAATTCCGAAAAATAATTAATTTAATTAGTTATTATTAAAGAATATTTGAGTATGTATTTAATTTATTTAGTTTATTTCATCTACTATCTAATAATAAAAAAAAGAGGAGAAAATATTTTAATGTTTTGTATGCTAATTTTTTTTGGAATAAAGGCTTTATTTATTTATTTATTTATACTTTTAATTAATAAATTATATATTTTTGCAGATTTAATGTTTGATATTTTGATGTTTATTTATGATATTCATGACATGGATTACTTTTTTTTTTCAGTTCGCTTTAAAAGAAAACTGCATTACTTTAATTGTTTATATATTTGTCGATCTTTTGATTTATTAATCTAACATTTTTCTAATATTTCTTTGTTTTCTTAATGTATGTTCAAGGTACCTAGAAAGCACAGCATAGCTGAACAGCACTTGGATTACGACGGCCCAAATATGCATGCATACCCCACAAAGTAGCTACTTACCTTAATAACTTAATATTTACTTCAATAGCAAAAAATGTCTTAGTTATAAGAGCTTTCCATAAAATTAAGTGTTCAGCAATATTTTAATTTAATTTAAAAATTCTCTTTCCAGAATCAAACTTCTTCACAGCTACATCATTGCATGTGTATGCATGAATTGCATGTCTATGAATGTATGCATGAATTGCATGTCTATGAATGTTGCATGAAAATAGCATGTTAGCCATGTGTTTATATATATATAAATTAATTTTGTGTTTAAAAGAATTAGTTTCAGATCAAACATTCTACAAAAGGAAATGATACTAAACTTCGGATTCCTCATAATCCTATAATCCTCCTACAAACACACATAAAACTAAACTAAATCAAACAAACATTTTAACTAATAATGAATCGATGAATTCGCTACGTATACTAATATTACCCCAACCACACACTGAGAACGATCACAATTATAACCTACGATCATAGTAAATAAGACTACACAAACTGAAAATTATATATATCTGTTTGCAAATGCAACAGTTGTCGATGTACAACTAGGTTAACAATTTCGTTCTAGGACACCAACTAACTGCACGTATTTCCAAAGGGAAATAACAAAAATATACACAAATATGCCTGCACATGCAGCAATTAATAAATTAGACATACAAATATTACTTCAAGATGGACCAAAAAAGGACGCCAACTGGACTTATTCCAAATTGAATACTCACAAACTGCACAAATTTCCAAAGGGAAATAAACTTACACGACATTTCCAAAAGGAAATAAAATAACACCACAGCATTTCCAAGGGGACATTGACTAACGAGCCAACATTTCCAAATGGAAAGGGATCAACAACACAATATTTCCAAATGGAAATTGAAAACATACTTAATCACATAAAAACAAACAAATCTTTAACACCTTATCTTACTTAGCTCCTTTCTAAAAACCTTATTCAATACCTTTCCTTCATTTTTTGTTTTGTTTTGTTTTAATGTATTTTTATCACCACACTAATAAATAGATTTCGTGGTGCTATATATGTATTTTATTAATCTTGTTCATTTAAATTTTACTGTTTATTTATTTATTACTATAAATTTTTCTGTAATGTATCTATATGTTGAATTATTTTGAATTATTTAAGAATTTTTCGTTTATATAGAAACACTTCAAGAAAAACATATGCATTTTCGTTTATATAGAGTCATATTAACAAAAACACATATATGCATATAGAGTCACTTCAAGAACGCAAGAAATTACATCCATCACCATCACTCAGAAGCCTATATTGTCTATCCTTGCCAGTTACATCTCCATCAGCAACACTCGCCAAGCAGTGTTTGCCAATCAACCTACCACCAGAGTAACGCTCACCCATTCAAGCAGCGTTCGCTCGAGAAGGAGACGATCCATCACCAGAGCAACGCTCACACATTCAAGCAGCGTTTGCTCCAGAAGAAGATCCTGTAGTCTACTTACACACACACGACTACCTTACAGAGGTTACACACACGCCTCTCACCATACCAGAGGATAACCTTCAAGCCTCTACAACTCTAGATTACTTCCCAAATTTTTCGTGCCGAAAAATTTCTCCGGGAGGGGGGATAATGTGATGGATGCAAGAAACTTGAAATAATATTAAATTTTAAATAAATCTAAATTATCAAAATATGTTGCAAAGGACCAGCCAGGTATAAAGTCCTGTTACTCGTACGGTTCAAGAACAATTATGGCATTGTACTGTACTACCCCTTCTTCTCACAGGGGAGGAATTGAAACAAAGAGAAGAGATATTTTAAGACAGACTCGATCTAGCTACCAAAGTGAAAACATCAGAGCCAATATCAAGTTTTAAGAGTTTATTCCATTTAAATTATAAGCATATTGTTGTTAACTTAATTTCTCTTAGAGAATATATCTTTTGAAAAACAGTGTGACTTCTTTATTATTGCTAACACTTCATTCTCTTTTAAACTACATACTTACAAGCCCTTCATACAAATCCGCCCGTGCTACACAACCAGATACCACATTTACATCATCACACCAACATCATTACAACATCAACAGCAGAGCCCCAACAATACGTCCAGCTTTAGCTCAATATTTCATGACATAAAAAATATGTTCAAAAAATTGTCTTCATAATAAAATTAACCATCTTAAAAATTAAATGCTCCCCTGACCCTTTGTCTAAAGTAGTTTCTCTAATTGAAGGTGTCTGTACTTTATTTGATTAATATTTTGCAATAACCGACTATTAATATACTATACAATCAAATACTATATGTAAACTTTTAGAATGGTACTCTAATTCTATTAAAAATAAAGTTCACGAATTAACCCAGACCTTATTATAGAGACATAATAGATATTTGCTGTCTGTGTGAAACTAAAATCAATCCTAACCAAGCACTAAAAATTCCTGGCTATCGTGTTTATAGGAATGACAGGAACACCGCGGTGGTGTGTAGCAATAGTTATTAGGACTGAATTAAACTTGAAAGTATTACTTTGTCCTCATCCTCCTCTGTTGAGGCCGTTGGGATAAAAGCGTTCTTTAGTAAGTTGTCAGTGCGATATGTCATGCTAAAAACCTCCTCTCCGCAGATTCTCTTTTAACGACATCCTAGAACTCCTATCTATACATAGACAGATATTAATAGTGGGCGATTCACGCCAAACATGTAGCCTGGAACTGCAGCTTTAATAACCGATCTGGCGAAGCTCTTTTAGATTTGTCCTTCGTGACCCAAATATTCCTACCCATCATCCTTCACTTTCCAGACGGCCAAGTATTCATAACATAATACTTGCTTGTATAATGCATAATACTTGAGTGTATAAACTGAATTTGCTCTGTGCAAGTCTGTGTTATCACACTGTCTGACAAACGCATCCTGGAATGGGCGAACGCCCGAAACGGTGATGACCACAAATGAAGCAGGCTACCACGGAAAAATGTCTCTGATGCTTTCCAGCTCTGCGGAACCAACCACCACAACAATAACATAATACTTGCTAAAAATATCCCAAACTATACCTTCCAATAAAGCCTTTTCCTACTCAGTTCTGTTCACAGGCCTGAGTAGACTTAACTACTAACTATATAAGTCTTCCGACTGTAAACCGACTGAATTAGTGCAGAGCCGACTGGAAAAAATTCAAAGACATAATCAATATAAATCTACGCGACACTATAGACGCTTCTCATCCATAGATACAGCAATAAGCTACTTTATCAAACTAATCAACAGAGCTACTGAGAGCAGCATCCCGCCAATAACATGCCTACTACGCAACGAGTTCTATCACATGCCTACAATCATATTCTACTGCTGATCAAAATAAAAAATGCTTTCAGACATTTCTATCAAAAGCACAGATTCCCAGTTTCTAAAAATTACTAAACAGATTCCAAGCTTTAATTCATAAATTCCTTCTGGAGGGCAGTAAAATACTTCGAATCCCCAACTGACCCCATCAACTCTCCTCTCATCTACACAGCAGGACTTACTATTCTGACTCAGACAAAGCCCGGATTATAGCCAACTACTTTAAACAGGTACACAAAAAAATTACTACTTCGGCACTGCAACTCACTCGCACGAAATAGCCCTTACTGTTACGAACTACTGACTAATTCACTTAACCCTAGAGACGGTAGACTCAAAGAAGTTATATTAATCATCCGTTCTCGAACAAATAAAACTTCACCCCGTTCTGACGGCATCCCTAATGTCCACGTTAAGGCATCGTAACTAACTTTTTCAATAAGATGTTATCCCTCATTTATTTCCCACTGGCTTGGAAAACTTTTCGGTCATCCATCCGGAAACCCAGCAAACCTCCCACTTCTCCATCTAGCTATCGACCGATTTCTTTACTCAGTTCCATCAGCCAAATCTTTGAGAAAATAATCCTTTGCAGATTTACTGAACACCTATACTTTGAACAACATACTAACTGACGAACAATGTGGCTTCAGACCCGGACTTTCCACAGAACTTTGACTGACTAGAATTATTGACGACATAACATGCAACTTTCACCTCAAAAAATATACGGGCTTGGTACGTCTTGACAGTACATTCTTACCTTACTAATAGACAATCCTACGTGCATTTTAATACTGCTTCCTCTGGTCTCTATTCAGTTAAAGCCGGCGTTCCCCAAGGATCAATCCTCGGTCCTATCCTATTCATCACCTACATAAATCCTTTTCCTGAACTTGCCTATGCCAAATTAGCCCTCTATGCTGACGATGTCGCTATTTAACGCACTCCTGGAGAAATGACACGATAACCAACAGACTAACAACTTCAATAGACAAATTAACAAAGTGCAATAGACAAAATGGAAAATAAAAATTAACCACGATATAATGGCAACAGAGAGAATTAAGAGAGAGAAGGACCCTCTCTGGTACTCTCTGACTTAAGCAGGCTAGAGTTGGAGAACCTGCATATAAGCCAGTGAGAATCTACCTAACGACATCTATCTAGATATCTATCTTTGAGATTCAACCATACATCGCATCGGTTCATATCTCTACTCTCACCTTTTATTCTATAAAATCATTACAAGTCCAGTGCAGTTTGTGTAAACTTATAGTTATATTATAACAGTGTCTTCATATCTCGTCTAATTAATCAAACCTAATTTCTCTCCCCATCAACTCCATTATATTGGTGGCAGCGTTTGAGAATCCCGCTTCAGTTTCAACATTTTCGAAGATAAAGGTAAGTCATTTCTTTCAGTTTTACATATTTTTATTTCATTACTTATTTATATTTCATTTTTACACTCGATTCGTTTTACATTTAAAATCTTATCAACTTTCTTCCTTTTATGAAAAGAGCCGATATCATCAAAGAACTCAAAAAACATGATCTCCCAATAGGCGGTAATTTATTAGTGTTAAAAGAACGCTTATCGAAAATTAAGAATATGGCAACTTATACGATTGATGGTCAGCAAAAGACAGCCGATGAGGCAATCGCGTACTTTTTAAATAAGTGCAATACGGCAAATCCTGTGAATATCAGGAATCTCCATAAACAATTTACCTATATTTGACGGTTCGCACAATAGCGATATTTCCAGCTTCATCGACCAACTCAATAATTATAGTGTCTTGTCGGATTGGTCTGATGCGGACAAATTACAAATTTTGATTTTAAAACTAACAGGTCCCGCTAAGATTTATTTTGACACCTTTAAGAATCAATGCGCGAATAATAATGTCTCTCTCACCTATCAGAAGGCAATAGAAAATCTAAATAACAGATTTAAAAAAGGAAAAAAGTGCCCATTGTTCTTTTGCAACAAATAACCAGCCTGCATCAAAATCCAAATGAAACTCTTGAAGCGTTCTCAGATCGCATTAAACATATTTCTACCTCGTTGCTTTTCAAAGCACAAGAGAATCCACTTCTTACCTTACAAAACCTTGTAGATAAATTAACTACAGACGCCTTCATCAAATCTTTACCTAGTTCAATTAAGGCTCAGGTACAGATAAAACTTCCGAAAACCCTGGATGTGGCACAAGCTTATGCCACAGCCCTTAGAGATATTCAAAATGTAGAACCGGAAGGTTCAATATATGCGATAAAAAAATCAGATACGCCCGTAGAATCCACACAAAAACCGCCATCGCCTTGCAAACATTGTGCTGGTATGCACTGGCACAATGAATGCAAGCAAAAATTCCAAGTAGTCACATCGCGGCGAAAAAGAAACGTAGTTTAGGAACCACCGTCGCCGTGTAAGATCTGTCAAGGCGACCACTGAAATCGCGAATGTAATAATAAAAATCGAAATAGAACGCGCACTAATTTTGGCAAAAAGCCTCAATTTCAGCCAAACTAACTCCTTTCAGGCAAAGTAGGCCTTATATCAAAAAACAAATTCACAATAATAATAATACCAGCAATAATAATTATGTTAGTAGCAGTAATAAATTTAATAGTGGCAATACTTCAAACCGCTGGATTCCACCAACATGCCAGATATGTGAAAAGCGTGGGCACACAGCAAAGGCATGCTGGTTTAATTCAAAAAACGACTAGGCGCTCAGCCGTTTTCTCAAACGGCAACCACTGTACTGATCCCGGCACTCCACGATTCGAATAATTTAATAACCGTTCAAATTAAAAACAAAAAAGTTAAAGCGTTAATAGACACGGGCGCTTCGCATACACACACTTTACTTGCCACACACACTGACAAACGTACATAATAACGCTTGTGCAATTACGCTAATAAACACCACACACCATGAGATCTCCATCACCAAACATTTTCCAATCACACACATTCATTACAACCCGGAGATACTAAATTCATCACACAAACACACCATAAATTCCATTCAACAACTTTCGCACAAAGAAAAAATACAATTACAAGCCTTTCAACAACAATTACGCCAGAAACTTACTCATCTCTCTCCACAACAAGCAGACAAAATTTGAAACATTCTCTCCATTTTATGACACATTCACACATGATAAAGACTACAACACAAAATTTACAGATATAACACACCACATAGACACACAAAATCATCCGCCTGTATACAGTAGACCTTACAAATTATCTCACTCAGAAGCTCCCATATTAAAAGCTCTCATACAAGATGATCTGGATAGAGGAATAATTGAACCGAGTACTAGTAACTGGACTCATCCGGTAATTCTGGTTAAGAAGAAGTCTGCGGATCAGACAAAAGTCGATCCAAACGACATCACCCAGTTACGCAAACAGTACAGGTACGTGGTTGATCTGCGTAAATTAAACGCAATCACCACATCTGAAATTTATCCTCTTCCAGACATTCAATACATTTTATCCACATTACATGACACAACATACTTCACAACACTCGACATATCAAACGCATTTCATTCCATTAGACTTGACAAATCATCACAAGACAAAACTACATTCATCACACAATTCGGTACATACAAATTCCTTACTCTTCCATTCGGATTAAAGAATGCTTCTTCCTGTTACAAAGGCAGATGGACAAACTGTTAACAGGATACACGGGTGACATATGCCATACATTCATTGACGACATATTAATCTTTCACGGCAAAACATTTCATGAACACTTAACATCCACACAAAAATTCTCACAAAATTACAGCAGGGCAATCTTTGTATAGACCTAAATAAATGTACCTTCTTCAAAGAAGAATGCAAATATTTGGGCTATACATTGAGCAAGAAAGGCATTTCTCCAGATCATGACAAACTAAAAGCAGTAGAAAACTATCCGATTCCGAAAAAATTAAAAGATGTTAGGGCATTTTTAGGATTTGTAGGTTTCTACCGCAAATTTATATATAACTTTGCTGAAGTAGCCAAGCCCTTAACGGATTTAACAAAGAAAAATATTAAGTTTGTATGGTCTCCCCAATGCACATCGGCATTCCAAATTCTTAAACAAAAATTAATTTCTCCACCCATTCTGGCATACCCAATTATCAATATGAATTTATTTTAACTACGGATGCGAGCAACGTCGGCATATCAGCAATTTTGAGCCAACACATAAATGGTGAAGAGCGTCCCATAGCTTTCTCTTCACGAGTTCTGTCGGATACTGAGTCGAAACTTTGTACCACAGAGAGAGAATTGTTAGCTATTCTCTTTGGCTGCAAACAGTATCGACAAATAATTTACGGCTACAGATTTAAAATAATTACAGACCACTCAGCTCTACAGTGGCTCAAAAATTTAAAAGACCCTCATTCTAAATTATATAGATGGTCGCTCAAATTAAGCGAATACGATTTTTACATTGAGCACAGATCGGGTAAAAATATTGCGCATGCTGATGCTTTAAGCCGTTATATAGGCTGCATCAGTACTGATCAGACAGTGGACGAATATTATCCAACAATTGATTTACTTGAAATTGCTCAGCAACAAGCTGGCAATCCAGAATGTCAGCGATTAAAAAATTCAAACAATTACAAATTCAATGATCAAGGCCTCTTAATTACAGTCTCTGACAATTGCATTCTAGTACCGTCAGGGCTGCGTGATACTGTTCTGCGCCTTTATCACGACAATCCGTTATCAGCGCATTATGGTAGGCAGAAAACGTATGAACGCATAAAAACACAATTCACTTGGCCAAACATCTCAAATGATGTTCAAAAATACGTTCAAACCTGCTATAACTGTGCCACAAGAAAAACAAAAGATGCCTATAAACCACCTTTAGGCACATTCAGTGAGCCCAAAAATGTCTGGCAAGCTATTTCCGTTGACGTAGTTGGACCACTTGATGCATCTGTCAACAGCGACACAGGTGAAGAATATAAATATATACTAACGATAATTTGTCAATATTCTCGCTATTTGGAGATGTTTCCAATGACGAACCAAAAAGCAGAAACAATTGCACAGATATGGTTAATGATATATTTACCAGATACGGTACGCCTGGTCTTCTTACAGATCTGGGTACCAACTTCACATCAACAATTATACTCCAGATCTGTGAGCTATTAAAAATCAAAAAAGTATGCATAACCCCCTATCACCCTGCCTCGAATGGTCGTTTAGAACGTGTGTAAAGAGACATCGCGAACAATTTATCCCACTATGTGCAAACTGATAAAAATTGGCACAAATATCTACCATTAGTCAAAGCAGCTCACAATTCCTTAAAATCATTTCCACAAATTATACTCCCCATGAAATTGTTTTTGGAACAAAATTTCAGTTTCCCTGGCTTCTGAATTATCAGGAGAAAAATTTACAAAATTTTAACATTCACACCAAATGTCTTTACGACAAAATACCCCGAGTTAGGAAACAGGTCAAATCCAATAATGAAAAAGCCAAATTAAGAAGAGAATAATATTGAATATTGAAAACTATTTCAAAAGAAAAACTAAGTGTAGGTGACCACGTTTATTTAAAATCATTTACATCCACGGGAAAATTCATGAAGAAATATCATGGTCCTTATCAAATCTATAAAGTATTTCCCAACCACACAGCTTCTATAACTCTCAATAACAATGAGAAAAAATTGGTACACCTCAGCAAGCTGAAAAAGGCCCACAATAGAGGCAAATCAAAATCGCACGCCATGAATCTACGGCCAAGAAAAAGATAAAACAAATTTTGCACTTTCTCAAGAAATTTAAATAAATTTCCTGGTGTTGGGAGGAGAGAATTTCATTCTCATCTAGTCCAAGGAAAATGTCCAAAATTCAAAATTCTAAATTCAAATTAAAACCAAGTTCAAACAGAAACTTATCTTCAGTGTGGTAGAATAATATAATTTTTATTTTTAATAAATACTGTAGGGGTAGTGAACCCCCACCACTCATCCACTCTAGCGGAGAGAAACAGCCCCTCTCGCAAAGAGAGGAGAGGCTCGGTCAGTATACATATATATGAGAGATAGGCAATGAGACATGATTCAGATAGAATTCTGTTGATTTACACACAGTTTAACATCGCTCCGTTCATATCTTCTTAGCCACGTCAGTCTGTCAGTTCAGTTCAGTTCAGTTCAAGTCCTTGGCAGTCAGTCATATACATATATATCAATTATATATCTTAAACCAAATCTTAAGGTGTTATTTATCACTCATCAAGCAACAACCCACATCTCCTCACAACACCCCTACAATACTAATCCAATAAATATTTATTGAATTTCAGGACACGCAAAGATTTCAACAAATTAATTTTTATAAAGTAAATTTAAACATTTTAATCATTTAATTTTCCTTACAGACCGCGACGAGATAATACACACATTTAATAAAAGAATTTGTTTAATTCTAACAATCTATTTTTTTTCCTTCAGATCTTATAGATAATTGTACTAATTTTCTTTGCAAATCCTTCCTTTAATGTTTTAGGTAGACAAGCAGTCAAAATTCTTTCATGAATAGAACATTTTATATATTTCCTTTATTTCAAATGTTTTAGCAAAGGCGGTCAAATCACAATGCGCTTAAAAGTTATTCGAAATTTTAGGCCAAAGAAACAGAACAATGTGACTTTCATTGTACAAATGTTTTTCCTAGACACCAGAACAATCAACTTTAAGACAGCCTCAAGACAAAGAAATTAAGCTAACGACCCCACAGACAAGCCGAAATCTATTCAACCAATGGCCTTTCTAAACCTTACAAGAAGTGATTGTCTACATAGTACAAAGGAGGTCAAGTTTATAATGAATTTTCAAATTTATAAAAAGTTTTTTAGGTCAGGAACAATGTGGACACCTTTCACTGTACTTTGCCAGATACCGGTGACAATGAATAAAACGTTCAAAGGTTTTCTCTACAAACAGGAGAGCCGAATTCTATTGAGGTAACTGACCTGTTAAATCCTATTGAGGTAACTGACCGGTTAAATCTTTTCTACACCAGGTAAAATCCCTTACATTTAATAGTTGATCCTTCAAAATTAATTGCTTTATATGTCGGCATTTGAACTGTGATTGTCTACGTCCCTTATGTATTATAAATATTTATTGCTATGTATTGTGACAATTCTTTCAAATCATATTATCCATGGTAAAAGTTATTAATAATGATGTATTCTCTTTCTCTCTCTAGCTTTAGAACTATCAAACCATTTTATTTTTATAACTAAGTATATTTTTCCTTAATGAATGAAAACTTCTTTAATCTTCAAATATGTTTTAACAATGTTCTCTTTTTCCTCACCACCTTTTAGCAACTTCAAAGCAACTACGAAAGGAATGTTAAACAATTAAAACAATACTACGAAATCTGCAGACATCGTTCCATATTTAAAGTATATATGTGCACACATGAGCTCATTTCCGGAACATTGCGATCGCTTCCTTCCCACGAAATTGCGCAATCTTTCCTTATTCCTGCTCGCTTAGCTTTAGATTATAATTATAAGCAATAACTATAAAATCTATTATTAATAATAAATTAAAATACAAAACAATGATATCATTAATACACAAATTTCAATCGACGAAAATAAAAATCACAAGCTTTGATAAAATTAAACATATTATATCATATATATATGACCAAAAACTTGGACTATATTGAAAAACTATATTGAGAAATTAAAAACAAAACAAATCAAATCATTCCACTTACTTTCAAAAAAATGTATAGGAAAATTTCATAAAATTTAAAACTTAAATTAACAAACAAACTTCCTATAAGAAAGAAACAAATTGAATCATTGCACCTTGATTCAAAATAGGTAAATTTCATAATGAAACTTAAACTATGATTAAAACTATGAAACATTAAAACAAAATTCCTATAAGAAGGAATTTTATTTTATTACTTCAGACACACTGATAACATGCAATGGACTCGAGTATAATCAGCAAATGGGAGAATAAAAACTGACACTTCTTATTAACTGCGATGAACGCATAATACATATTCACACTGGACTTACATAACATCGTCTTCGACTTCACAAAATGCGTCGACCAAATGGTACAATTTTTATATTTTTATCTTCAGAACCGATTTTTACATAAATTTTATTATTAACTTACTATTATTCACAAATATCATTAATGTTTACATATATTTTATTATTAATTACTATTTAATATTTATCTACTATCCTTGAATTCCTTTCCTTACTTCTCTTCTTTGAATATTTTCATTCATTTTTAACATTACCTTTTTAATCCTTATATATATTAAAAAGAAAAAAAGAAGTTAATTTTAATCATTAATTTTGATCAATAATGTTAAATGAGTATTGTATTAGATTTTATATTGTAATTG